>JAQFZZ010001653.1:0-10491 GCA_034696405.1 Isotoma caerulea
TCTTTTAAATACTGTGCAAAGATGATGTAATAATTAGACATTAGACTTATAGATTATCTTTGAATATAGGAAGTTATAGTGGTAAGGGGAAATTTTGTTTTCTAGTCCTTTGTAAAACTGTCCACCTTTTATTGTATGAGATGAGATTACAATGTACAATCACTCTTGATGGAATTAATGACGAGAAATGTTATAGAGAGAGAGAAAACAAGGGAGAAAAACAAATAGAACATTAGAAATAAATGTGGGCGTGCGTATATGGACTTTGTTCTTCCCTTAATTTCGAAGTCATTTATAAGTGCTTAGTTTTCAATTAAGTTAATTGATATTTATTGAATCTAAAAATAGAATTCTTTGAAATATTAAATGCTTACTTCACTGACCAAGTGCTGGGGTTACATCTCAAATTTAAAACAAAGTTAGGAAATGTAGATAATGAAATTTGTAACTGTAGTACACCTTCTATTTGAAGTAGGACTAATGACAAGCCTGTCCTTTATAATTCGTATCATTGCCAGAGCAATCCATTTGCATACATAATAGAAACTATAGAGAGAAGAAGACAATGACATGCAGAAGATGTAATTTTAAGTGTACACATAAGAGAAGGAAATAGAGCCGAAGCTAATGCCCAGTAAAATGTAGTAGAGGTATGAAAGCATGTGTGTGTGCATTAAAAAGTGACAGTGGAATAAGGGTATTAAAGCAGATGATGATGATGAGTAAGTTTTTGAAGATGAGAGAAATGAGAGTAAAGGATGGTGTTGTATATAGTTGGTTATGTAAATGTGGAAAGTAGTGTGGGATGTAATACATACTATTACTCGAGAAGAACATATAGATACTTGTTCGGAACGAGAAAGAAGATATTCGTTAATGTATGTAAAAGTGAGGAAGAAGCAGTAAGTACCATCATAGTGAGAGAGTTAGCAAATGTGATCTATAATAGAAATATCAGTAGAAACTAGACAACAGTAGCTGGGGAAAAAGTTTTCGGCTTGGGAAGTTGGTTCTAATCATATGAGAGAATATTATGTAGAAGAGTTGAGTTGAGAAAGCTACTGGCAGTGGTGGTAGTAGTAGAGTACCGGTTTTTTCGTCATCTCATCTTTCCCGGATTTCTGTTCCTATTTCTCACTCTCTCTCCGAAGAAGGTAGAGAAAAGAGTGAAGTCAGACAAGAGGACCAGCAGGAGTATTAGTATTGATGTAGTAGTAAAGTAGAGCCGAACCACACATATGTATGTATATAGATAAGTACTTATAGCGAAGAGATGCATGCATACTTATCTTTTAGTATAGGAGTAAGTACTGGTGGTGGTGGTGGTGGTAGGTAATACTGGTTTGTTGTTGAGGAACCCCTAGTCCAAAATGGAAAGTTTAACTTAGGGAAAAGAGAGAGGTAAGGATGTACTAATAAGAGGAACTCAGTGTGCTCTCTGGAACTACTTCCTTGCTCTTTCGTACCACACGGTCGTACTTACCAATAATGATATAGTTGTGTGAGTTTTTGGTACTGGGACCCTGATATGGGTGCTGCTACGGGTATAAGACTGACTTGGTGGAACCTATAAAATGTAATATTATTTTCCTCCATGTTCCATAATAGTTCCATCCAGTTCCAGTACCAATATGCAGTCAGGCTCTCTTTTGTCTATATATGCATTTGTACATATGCAATGGTGAAATGTATTAAAGAAGGTAGTATGTATGGAGTTTGTATCAGTTCAAGAAGACACAGCAGACAGAGGGTTATGGATATGTAACTTTATCGGAGTATAGAGTATGAAATCCTATCGCATTTGGTCTGGAGAGAGTTAAATGTGGATGGATAAATGTAGTAAAAGAGTAAGAGTAGAGAGAGAGAGAAGAGCGACTTATAAGAATAGAAAGGTTGAGAAAGTGCGGATGGACAGACGGACGGTTGGACTGTGGTGGGGACGTGGGTGGAATCGGGAGCTCGGAGCAAAGTTAAAGCGACTTATAGGATATAATGATGCTGGGATATGTGTATAAACGCTGTTTTATTATGTTATGTCAGATATTACCTTATGCTATAGACAGACGACTAACAATGTACTAGGCTGCTGAACTGCTACAACATAATATACAACTAAGCTATCCTCTCTAGGGATCCGGCTATAAATCTCGTTCGGAGTTTTGGCGATGATGATATATAGGACTGTGTCTTCTGTGGGTGAAAGTTTTTTTGGGGGTTTGAAGGGTCACTAATGTAGTCAAAAGTGAAGGGTGCATCTTTGTAAGTTTGTTGAAGGGCTGTATAATATAGGTAGATATTATTGTATGAAAAGCACCGGATTGTGAAGCTAAGTTAAGATATTGATGAACAATCTTTCAAAGGGTTGTCCCCTTCAGTGGGCTTATGTTCCTTATCTGTAGGCGGAGCTATGCATATCTCGCCCATATTGTTGATCTTTTTGCCCTGACCTCAAAATTTCGCCAGAGTCTTAAAAACCGTAGGCTGGATGATTGATGAAGTCAATTGTTGGAGAAGCGTTTTATAAAAACCACATCCAAGGTCCTACAGCATTAACTGGTTAATCAGCCGGGGGGATGACTTATAAACGAACCCAAAGTTCTTCACTGGTTCGTATCATATGATGATTCTCTGTGTTGAGCAGTACTTATATATAGTTGAAGATATAGAACATAATAGTTTTAGTTTTGCCTTGGCTTTACTACTACTACTACAGCTATTATTACTAGTGGAAGGAGTATAAGTGTATATAATACTAATACATTTTTAGAGTTATATAGTTGTAGTACTTAAGATTGGATAAAGTATATACAGTGTAAGGCAAAGCAAGAGTCGTCAATAGTAATGAACAACCCCTACACGAAATTTCTCTAATATTATCATTTGGCAATGTAACTCAACCGGGGAAGGTAGTCAAGTCACTAGCCAAGCGATCCATCCATCCAATTTTACATCATTTTGTACGAAATCCTTTTGTCACTTTGATGGGTCTTCATCTGACACTTGTAAATCATTGGGTAAATGAACGGCTAAGAATTTTTAATGGCCACGTGCTGTGACCCTTCTTATACATCTTTTGACTTGGGCCAGTACGAGGACGACCACCAGTTCGAGAGTCGCACTGGTAGTAGGAGCAATATCACTAGTAGTAGTGATCCTACAGGTTGCATCTTCTTCTTGAGTTACACAAACCCTTTTGTGGGACAAGAGGACTTGGAGCATCATCATCAGTATTACTTTGGTTCTTGTCAGAGTAACTTCTGTTAAATACTGTGCATACAATTTAAAAGGATTTGAGTGAGATCGAGAAAGTGAAAGTGAATTTCTCCCGGAGAGGAGAAAGGATGACACATGTCATCGTTAATGGGTCTTGCTACAATATCAACATCAATAGTTGTAGTCCAAGATGTGGTAATCGAAGTCAATCTGATAGAGCTTTTGTCATCAAGTCCATCCTGACTCGTCACGAGCTACTTTCACCAAGCTCCATTTTCTCATCTGACTTTTGTCAACATTGTTCACTTAGTCATTTTTGGTCAACAAGAACTTATGAAAACTTAAGTTCTAATTCGTTGTGAGGCTAATAATCATAATCTATTTTTGATTGCATCGAGTTATTCCGAGTTGAAGAACTTCGTGACTCTGGAGAAAGCTTCACACTTAAGAGAAAGAGAGAGAGAGAGGGGTCTTTCTTTCCATCGTATTATTGGTGCTAGTCCAACCGCCGCCACGCCAAGCTGATCTTACTTTCAGTGCAGAACGTGTATGTATAGTGAGGAGAGATACGCAAGGATTTCCCACGTGTGTATTTTTATACTGTACATTCAGAAAGGAATTTATAAGCAATAAGTTAAGGCAACTTCATTCGTCTTCTGACTTTTGAGTTAAAGTGAAAGTATATAGCAATTAGCAATTGAAGAACGTGTCATCCTATCTATCTGATTTCATCTTGTGATATCTTTCTAGCATCATTAATTCCTGGACAAATTGTACGGAAAGGGAGAGAGAAATGAAATAGTTTCCCTTCCATGAGAATTTAAAAGCTTTTTCGAAATAATTAAATCATTCAGTGTTCGTTGATCGGGTTTTATGTGAAGTTATGAATGAAAGAGATGAAAGTACGTTGTAAACGATAAAAAGTGAAATTGAAAGTGTTGAGAGCTGTGATATCAGTTCTTAAAAGTTGTGTTCTAAAAATCTATCACAACGGGTAAAAAACGGAATAGCCAGGTGAATCCCCCTCCGGAACAGAAGAAATTTTTTGATTTCAAGTCAGAGTTCTTAGGAGGAGGTGGCAGTGAAAAGGTTGTTGTGGACGGTGGCAGGCCGGCCGTTGTTGACCGATGGGTCGAGCAGCCCCCATCGCGCCCGCCGCCACCGTGTTCATGTCAGTCATGTTGTCCAAATGACAATTGGGGATGGTCCGGTCCACCACCAGGTAGACCTTGTGGACCAGGACCAGGGCCTAATTCCATGCCTCCTCAATCCCCCATGCAAAATGGACCACCGACCCTTATGGGACCCCCTGATCAGGGGCATCCACCAAGAATCCCTCCTCCACCACCACCGGGACCAGGGCCAGGACCTGGACCCCGGGGTGGCTCTGAGCAATATTACTGTGGGCCACCTCCAATCAATCATCCTCCTGCCCAGTACTATAGGTTGTTCATAATATCCGCTCATTATCTAATCTATATTTCTAATTTCGAATATGAGGATTAAATTAATGGTTTACAAAAGGGGAGAGGTATTCAATGTAATCGATTTTAACTTAGATTAAAATGTAGGATAGAGGCGATGTGGAAATTAAATAGAATTAGAACCAACTCCAGTCTTCAACCATTACATTAGATTTAGCCATTTGTCGTATATAGTAAAGTATGTCTTTGTATTAACAGACCTATGCCAATTCCTAGGAGAGCGGCTCCCTACATTGGTCAACCGGATTACCGATTATACGAGCTGAATAAAAGATTACAACAGAGAACCGAAGACAGTGACAATTTGTGGTGGGACGCTTTCGCGACAGAGTTTTTTGAAGACGATGCTACGTTAACCCTAACCTTTTGCCTAGAAGATGGTCTCAAGAGATATAGTAAGTTTTTTAAATGTTTATGTTCTATTTTACTCTAATGTATTAAACGCTTGCTCTAAATTTGCTCTAATGTACCAGTCCGATATTTCGTTGTACTTTTATCTCATAGACTGTATTATAAGCAGGCATAGAGCAAATAAGAGAGAGAAACATGGATCGATGAATTATATAACATTAAAAGCAATTCGTATCCGTGTGCTAATCTTAACTTGAACATGCAATTGTGGGTTGGGATAAAATTTAGTTAGATGCGTGTGGTACATTAATACAGGTAATAGGTAAGATAATGATGAATAAACCTTACCTGGTGTCAGAGTAGGTCGAATAGAAAGATAATATGCAAGTACCGTAGTTTCCTATAGGACATGTCGTATTGATCAGTCTGCAGTCTCTCCTGGGTGATGATATACATAGTACATGAGTTCCGATCGATCCGTTACCGATCATTAACAAAAACATGTCACCGTTTCCTTTACTCGTATTAACCGTATTAACATATGTATAAGTCTGGCTTAGACATTTATTTGATGTCATAGGAAGTAAAATTAGTCTTCATGTTGTGAATTATTTATTTTTACAGCAATTGGAAGAACATTGATACCTCGGTATTTCCGGAGCATCTTTGATGGAGGTGTGACGGAATTATCGTATAATATAAGACATCCCAAGGAATCGTTCCATAATACCAGTATCACGCTAGACTGTGACCAATGTACAATGATCACTGTTCACGGAAAACCAATGTTCACTCAGGTACATTAATTACCTTGAAACTTAATTGTCTGCCCTACATTCGAATATAAAACTCATGGACGCTTTTGAATCGTTTTTACTATTACTACTTGTAGGTTTGTGCGGAGGGTAGATTGATATTAGAATTTACCTTTGATGATTTGATGAGGATAAAGTCTTGGCATTTGGCTGTCAGAACAGCCCGCGAGTTAGTTCCTAAAAGTGCTGTAGCCATGCATGCACAACAACAAGATCCAGCCATGATGGAGCAGCTCACCAAAAACCTTACCCGTCAAGGGCTTACTAACTCTACACTTAATTACCTAAGGGTATGTACCTGTGAATTTAGGCTATGTTATCATTTTTGATAATTTGCAGATGTTTAATTTATGATCTCCATGTTTTTAGCTGTGTGTCATTTTGGAACCCATGCAAGAATTGATGTCAAGGCATAAAGCTTACGCTCTATCCCCTAGAGATTGTTTAAAGACAACGTTGTTCCAGAAATGGCAAAGAATGGTTGCGCCACCGGGTAAATGAACTTAACAATTATTCTTGACTCAAATTACTTTAAATATGATAAGTCGTTCCATGTGATAAGTATTGTTCTTGTGTACTTTTAGAAACGGCAAGGCCCCAGTCAAAGAGAAGAAAGCGAAAAGGATCGTCATCGAATTCCACTGGCAACTCAGCTGCCGGAAACCCTCCTTCTGTGAACAAAAAGAGATCCCCCGGTCCAAGTTTCTCATTAGCATCTCAAGACGTAATGGTTGTAGGTGAACCGTCGTTAATGGGTGGTGAATTCGGAGACGAGGACGAGCGGCTTATCACAAGACTAGAAAATAGTCAATATGATGCGGCTGCTGCGTTGGACACTGAATCATTTGGTGCCGATTCCCCGATCCCAGGTGCCGGGTCAAATTCTTGGCCTCCAGCACAAGATAGACCACCTCATGGGAACACACCTACCTCTCAAGATAGCGATAAAAAATCACCTGCAGTGAGCCAATAAGGATGAAGTCAGGATTAATTTTTAACTGTCCAAGAAATCAGAATAAGTAACAAACAAACAGTGAGCGACTTCTGTGGTGTAAATCTTAAATGACACTAATTATATACATTTTTGGTCACAAATAGCACTGCTTAACAGGTGCAACCGTCAGAACTTCTCTACCTTGTTCATTTCTACAGGTTCAAACATGGTTCTGAAAAAAAATTCATATCCGGATTATTTTCATCGTTCAATCTTTATTGTTCACGGTGTCTTTTATCAGTGGAAGACTTAACTCATCTCACCTGAAAATCTGAGAGTGCAAATATTTCTTTAACAATCCTCCTTACCAGTTAGTATGAATTTTTGGTGAAAAGTGAAAAAAGGGATTTGGTACGAAATAATATATATTTGAGTGAGTGAAGGATCCTACCGACACATTTCTATCTACTACTACTACTACTATTACTACGACGTCATGTCACACGTGTGTACTTCTAGGCGTTCTAGGTACAATATTATTCCATGTCCTGTTACAATACGTAATTAATTACCAGGTAGACGTGAGATACAAAAAAGGTTCAAGAACTAAAGAGAATTATTGAACGACCCAAATTCAACTTCATCATATATAATATTTTGCACGAAGAAATAGAAATCTCCAAGTGCTGGGTTTATTAAGAAGTTTTCTGAGTTGAAAGTCAAAGCGTCAGTAAGTGTAATTGTAGTGTGTGGATTTCTGTTTTCAAAACGTAAATGATATATGAGCAGGCATTCCCATTTTATTAACTTGTTGAGCACACTTTTGTACGATCTAATTATGATTATCCAAGATCCACGACAAATCTACTTACCGAACTACTTAATTTATGTGAGCTTTTGTGCAATTTCGAAGAAAACTAATTTAGATAAAAATCATTTTTGATAGTGAAATCAGAGTTCTTTCGTTCCTCTTTTTGTTTGTACTTTGATTGATTAGTTCAAAGTGTTTTGTTACAGTTTCCATTCCAGAGGCAATGATCCGAGACATTTATTGGTTCATCGAGAATAGAATGTTCAATATATTGAAAGCTGGTTGATAATTGTCCAGCTGTTACCGAACATTTTTCCAAAGATTTGTATTTGTAATATTCGTACATTTTACCAAGTTGCAAGTTTATTTGTAATAATGTTGTAATTCCAGTAGTTGTTAGTTAACCCTGTGTCACCTCAATACACATTTAAATGTCTCTAGGAAGATGAATTACCTTATTATTATTTCATAATATGTGTCTAGTTTGTTTTCACCTGATTGTTCCTAAGTAAATTTCCAGTACGATTTTGGATTTTGCTGGATCCATAGTCAATCTTACGAGTAATTCAGATAGGTACCAGTTGCCTTATAACTTACCTGTGAATTACTGGTTAGTGCGTAATCCTGGCCACTTTCAATCGAAACGGGGATCCTTTACTATTCGAATCATATTTGTTTGAACCTGTCTCCCGGAAATAATATGAACCTTTCATTAGTGAGGATTACCATGAAACTTGCACCCACTTATTTCAGTGTGTGAATGTTTGGTAGCCTTTAATAATTGAATTTATTCGGCCATTGTTCTGTTGTGCGTTTGGCTCGAAAGGAAAATATTGAGAACTTGTCGGTGAAATTTTGTGTGTGAGTTGTATAAGAATCAGATGGAAACGAACATTATTCTGTTACAATGTAAAGGTGATACAATTGCAGTATTTGTGAATTTGTAATGTTTTGATGTGCATAATCATAAGTATATATTCAATGAAAAAGTGCATCTTTTTGAACCTGAAACATATTTGATTGTTGTAACCAATACGCAATAGTTCATTTTCCTCGCACCTTTTTTTGTCATTTAAAATCTGCATTGCACCATCTCAAACTTAAGCACGCACGTCATTGAAATCCGATAGGATCTTTTCATATGATTTATCAATTCGCCATTCCATCGTCATATTTTTTTAAACGTGTGAAAATATTATGGCATTTTATGCAAGGCAAAGTTTCGCCGAATAGTCTCTAATCATAAAAGCAGTAGTAAGAAGGAAATAAATGCCAATATTTACTCCCATAAGAAATAGGAAAAATTAGGATAGGAAAACTAACATTGTGTTAATGGCAATTGAAATATATTTTTATTACATCAATAGTTTTGACATATTTACATGAAATGGAATTAATAGTAGAAATTGAACTTCTCAGTATTTAAATATAACATAAATCAGATTTCAAATAAATTATAAGCTATAAATATTCAATTACGAAAAACTTTAAATGGAAATACACAGAGGTACTATTATAATTACGAATTTTGAATCGACAATAATTGTATTATTATTTTGAAGTCTGTTAAATTTTTATATGAGGAGATTGACCTTCATTACATTTAATTGTGACATAATTTAATTTCCTGGTACCTTAAATCCGTTTCTGTCGACAAATGGCGAGGACCGAAGCATCACGATAGGGCTTCGACTTCGAACAGAATTATCAGAAAGGCACGAAGGTCGTGACCGAGGACGTCTTGCACTCCGAGAGTAGCTTGAGTCGGAACCAGCGTACCTATGTTTACGTCTTCGTCTACGATTACAGCTCCATACGGGACATTGTTCAGGAACTTTGGGAAAACTCTGTCCCCGTCGAATACGCCAGGCTTGCCTTACTTTCTTCTTGTCCCATCTTTGGAAATTATCAAAATTCCTCAATTCACGAGTTTGGTTCCAAATGTGCCGGTTTTGAAGTCTTTTCAGACGGACTGCTACTCGATTAGCGGTGATTTTAGCCCTTTTCAATGCGAACCTTCGTTCACAATTAAGTGCTTCTTTGATCCAGAATTCTTTAAGATCTCTCCTTCGGCGAACTAAATAATTAATTAGGATACTTTGTAACAAAGAGGTTATTTGGTTTATTAAAATTCCCGATTCTATTTTCAAGTTGGTAAAAATCAAAGTCCCTGAGTGATTGTAAATCTGTTCATTTTTCATTTAAACTGAGTGAAATTTGAAATATTAAAATTTAAAGTGGATCCTATAACACAAAACAGTATTTAAAAGTTGGAGAAAGAAAGTTCGAAACTTAAAATTTTGGAATTTACACTATACCTAACTTTATTTAAAAAAAAAACACAAAATCCATTAAGTAGATCCGGAAGCATTTTAGAAATTATCAAATTAATCATAATAGAAGGGAAAATTGAAATGTTTTACCGTGTCGCTTCCCCCTTGATTTTGATACGTTTGCATCCAAGACCAATGGTTGATGTAAATTATGCCAGCGGTAATCCATTGCCAAGAACGACGGCTGTACAGAGAACATTTCGAAACGTACAGGAATATTTTTTGGAAGGAAGAAAACGAGAGAGACACAAAACAGTTTATAGAAAATGGATGTGTGTCAGACTGAAGAAATTAGAAATATGATGGCGTGATTTTTAAGGAATCAATATGAAGACTGACGACTTCCATCCATCCTTAAAGAAGGAACAGAGGCACGAAAGTTGGTCTCTATTTTGTAGGCACTATGCATATTAACTCTCATTTCTCATATCTACTTACCTTATTACCTTATCGTTGTATGCATCGTATTGTTCTGATTCACCGCCCCTTATATGCACATGTTCCCACATCAAACTATGTCACAAAGGATTGAAGGCTCCATACAAATTGG
>JAQFZZ010001654.1:0-10490 GCA_034696405.1 Isotoma caerulea
ATCGGTGTTAGACTGCAATAGAACTCTGTGTCTGCGCGGCTGGGTTGTGAGACCCAACACCACAAATACATACATACTAGGTTTCAGAGCTCAAAATTTTATTTTAAATGCACTTATTAACGACATTTTATGCTATCGTCATTTTCTGAATTCAACCTTCTCTTTACGCTCATCTTTAAAATTCACATTAAAATTTCTTTAAAATCTACAAGAAATAAAAAAAACATAAAAACTATAAATCATGAATGACATCAACAAAAGATCATATTTTTATTAGGAAGAAGCTAGATGTAGGAATGTGTAAGAGATTATGAAAGTCGACTTCCATGTATGAGGGAATTATTTAGTGCGATCTTCGTGCACTTATTGGCCCATATGATGAACAAGAGTGATGGAGAAATGGAACTAAACCTAACACACCTATCCATATCTACATTTACTCATGTCAAAAATGGGTCAAAATACACAAATATCGCACAAAATAATCCTTAAGTTTTGTAACGTAAATCAGTGGAAAAAAAGCGGATCAAGAATTTAATCACCCTTGGAGAATTTTATTTAAAAATTCAAATCTCGGAGGCCATGGCCTCCGAGATTTCAAAAATGTGATTTTTTTTCGAAACCTTTCATTTGTCGTTACCTCTTATGGCAACCATGTTCAATTATCTTGCATACTGACCCAATTGACCCAGCGTTAGCGCAGCCCCATTTAACCTTTTGCAATTTCCAGTGGACTACTATTTTGAAATAAATGCTCATATTATTGGCATAACAACTAAAAACTGGAACTTATTTTTTCAACACCACAAAGCAAAATAAAACTGGAAAAAAATGAATAGAAACCCTTTGTAATAAAAAGCCAGTGAATTTCTTATACTTTCCCGGAATCCATAAATAAAATAGAGAAGTCCCGGAGGGCAGGCGCGTACCCAGAAACGGGCTATGGGAGGGGCTTAACCTATCCCTTCAATGTTATTAAGCCGCTCCCATGCTCCGCCCTTCTTTCTCCTCTCAATGTTAAAATCCGAACAAAAAATGTGCATTCAATTCCATCCAAAATACGAATGGAATAAAAAGCGGTCATTCAATTCAAGTCGATTCCATTCAAGAGTTGGCTTGAGTGGAATTCCCTTTGAATTGAATTGAATGGAATTGAATGACTTTTCAAAATAAGTTTTGAAAACATCGCTAGAAACGCATATAAAAAATTCAAAGTTCAAAATTAACATTTCTTATGTCGGTTTAAATATACCCAGAAACTCTGACATTAGGTGCAACTTTCGATTCGGGAAAAATTTGCGACATATTTTTAGTTTTTTTTTTAATTTTTTGAATTCCAAATCCATTCAATTCAAAGTTTTCAATTCCATTCCATTCATACTCGGAATTGAATGAATTCATTCAATTCAACTTTCATTCGATTCAATACTTGGTGAATGGAATGGAACTGAATTGAATTGAATGGAAAAAGACTCATTCCGACTCGAATGACGCCGAGCACTAGAATAAATATCATAGTTAAAGTACAGACTGAAATACTTGACAAAACAAACCTTTTTTATAAATTAGAAATGAGTTTGTAATTTTATTAACAGGGATAAGACCAAAGCACACAAAAATTGTTAAATTGTTAACGCAATGGAAAAGCTTTTACTGTTAAGCTTTATAGAATGCCCGCAGAATGTAATTTTTGATTTACCAAAGTGGGTCTATTTTGGGTGTTTCAATTCTATTTAAAAGCATACTAATAAAAAAGTTGAATTTATGAATTAAATTTGTTTGCAATCAGTGCCATCTTAAAAATGTGATGTTTTTGTCTTTATTCATTCAACATTACGAGTATCTAAAGTGCGCACCCGACATTACTTTTATACGCTTTACATCTCACCTCTGATAATCTAATCTAATAAAATTCCCTTGAGACTGATTGCAATTGTCTGTAAGACTTTTCGGCTGATCGAGTGAAAAAATTAACCACCAGACGGCAGCTCCCACACAAGCCACAGAGTGTTTACTTTGTTTGCTCACTCACACTGTCTCATAGGTAGCACACACTACACTGACCTACTGATTACACTCATTTACAGACATAAAAGAGAGATCGCTGGCTCGCTGGAACCCTGTAACCTGCCGCTAATTGCTAGACCCGTGATGTCCCCACTCACGGGCCATTAGTCTAGTAATTTAATAAAATTATAATACAAATACGAAAGATGTAGTACAGAAAAACAAAAGCATTTGTTTTGACTGAACTACTCAGACATTTTTTTAATAAGGCGAAACCAGTCCTTTACCAAGCAGGTTTCTATCCATATTAACAACTTATGAATGCGAATTACTTCGACTAAATGAAATATTTTGGAATAAATACTCAGGGAGCAATAAGATTTTGGATCATTCATCATATTGGAAGTCCATTCTTAAAACAAAGCAGATCTCACTAAGAGGAATTGCGAATAAAATCCAACCAATAAAAATGTAGAAGTGAGATAATTCTTCAATCATGAAACTATTTTTGGTGGCATTGCTTATCCACTTGGGGTTATCCGGCTGCAGTGGAAGATCACGGGTATTTAACTCACGGTCAAAATTGCATTTAACCTTGTGCAATGGACCCCGAAACGGAAACTTACAAGTCCGAAACCAAGAAGTGGTATAATAAAAGAATAAATAACAATACCGACTAGGATTTCTGTTCTCCGTTTAAAAAAATTAACCACTACGGGTAGAATTGCACAAATTAGTGTTATTTTCATGGAAAAGTCTATAAGTGGTGTACAGATTAAAACCAATGACAAATACTGCATGTACGTTTTTCAGTAAATCTTTATTAAAGGTTATTTTTATATTTCTAATTACCTAATTTCTTACTTAAAACATCACTGTTGAAAATGATATATAATTTCTTTCAGAAAGCATCCCGGGTATTCGGCTAAATTGTCAAAATTGCACTGAGCCTTGCACTTCAGTATTGGAAAATAAACAATACGAGTGCAAAACATTATTTCTGGGATAATATACATTGAAGGGTCAGGTTATCTTTGGGATTTTCTTTCTTCCTCTGAAAAACAGACCCACGACGGAAGAAACTGCACAACTGAGTGCGCTTTCCATTGGAAAGATTATCAATGGTGTAAATAAAAGTTCAGGTTATTTTTCTGGTGAATCATGCACGTAAGTTTTTAAAATACTCTGAAGAATTTTTGTAAATTTTTAGTCAAAGTAGACTGAACCACAGTTAAGATATTTTTTACATTTTATAACATTGACTACTTTCATATTTGTTATTTTACAGTGCTCAAAACTACATAAGCCTTTTTTAGATTGGAGAAAGAAGAATTACGGATTGCGGGGCTATTCGGTTCGCTGTAAAAATAGCATTGAGTTTTGTAAAACGTACCCAAAACGGGAAAATAGAAGTGCAATACATAGCTCTTTTATAATTCATTGACAAATACCTTTACCTATTGGTATTTCTGTTCTCCGGTGTACAGCAGGTGAATACTATTGGGGATAAATCCCTATAGTATTGATCTTTACACCACTGATAATCTTTTCCATGAAAATCACACTCATTTGTGCAGTTTTCCCCGTTGTGGTTAATTTTTTTTAAACGGAGAACAGAAATCCCAATCGGTATTGGTATTTATTCTTTTATTATACCACTTCTTGGTTTTGCACTTGTAAGTTTCCCTTTCAGATTCAAATGTGCAAGGCTCAAAGATATTTTGACAGTGAGCTGAATATCCGTGATCTTCCATGGCGCCGGATAACCCCAAGTGGATAATCAATCCCACCAAAACAAGTTTTATACTTGAAGAGAAATATCACTTTCTGTACTTTAATTCTTCTGATGTTACACGCACTGATTCTTACTAGGATCGACTTTGTTTCAAAAATAAATTTCCAATAAAATGGATAATCAAAACTCCTATTGCTCTCCAAATTATTTATTCCCAACTATTATTTTATCACAGTTTAGGTAATTAGCTTTCAAAGGTTGTTTAATATGGATGGCTACATGTCCAGCAAAGAACTGGTTTTGCCAATTTAAAAAAATGATTGGTATACTGAGAGGATTTATTTATCAATTATCATTGAGTTGAAAAATAAACTTTACTGTTTGTTGTTTGAACGTTTGCATCTTTTTAAATATTTAACGAATGCAGTAATAAAGTCATGAAAAAGAATTTTAATACATAACTGCATGCGTAAACTAAACGTATATATGTAAACCAAATTACCAGGGCCTAGAATCATGATCTACTAGAACTTTTTCATATTCTTAAGGTTAAGGAATATACACTCAATTTCCCAATCCGACTCAGGTTTAGGAAACTGTAGGATAGCAACCCCATAGTTACTTCTTTCAAAAAACTCCAGCAGAGTCAGTTGGGGTTGCAGAAAAAACCCAAAACCATTATTGCTTAGTAAATTTAATTGCCTTTCAAATGAGCTATAACACATCTCAAAGTGCTGGATATTAACAGAGTTATTTGAATTTGCATAAAATGAATTTAACATGGGATTCCTGGACTTACACTTTTTCTGACGCACGCTGTATATAAAAAGACGGAGCTCTATTTTAAGCATTTTTACAATGACTATTTAGGTGAATCGAGGCTTTTTGCTTGTTTAAGAAAAAATTACACAGTTAAAGCTGTTACTGTAAAATAAAATTTGCATATTAAAATTGTGTTTCGTTAAGAAGATTGATTTTTGCTGACCAAAAAGTTTTGAAAATGAGAAGAAAAGATCTGAAATTCTAAGTTTTAAAACTTAATTTTTGAATAGATTTTTAAAAATATGCGAGTATCAACCCGATCTGATCATTTAAAATACATTTGCAGAAACCATTTAAAAATATTGTGTGTAAATTAAACCTTATTTGCTTGGTTTCTGTAAAGTTTTAGACAAATATTTCACAGATTTGTAAATACCTTTCTAGAGCTCTAAAAAGGTATTTTTAGTTGTCTTTAATCTCGGCCATTTAAATGAACAATAGAATAGGGTTTGCTATTAATTACAGTAAAATAAAAAGAACATTTTTGATACATGATAGAAATGATAGAATAATGAAAACTTCGGAGTCGAAGTAGTAAAAAATACATCAGAATTATTTTAAAAAATAAGTTCATTTCTACAGTTAGTTTTAAAAATAATATAATTCATATGAAATTTTTTTTATAAAACTATTTAAATAATTCAGTAGTAAAATTTAATTGATAGAATAGCAATAAATTGCTTTACATTTTCAATGTTTAAATTTCAACGTATATCTCTGATATCTGCAAAAATTTGATAGTCCTAAAGTCCTACCAAACTGTTCATTGAAAAAGCCGTACCAAAAGGGTTTTAAAGCCAGGCCCGACTTATCTTCGGCACGGGCCTGGCTGTATAAGCATATTGATTGCAGACAAATCATTCAGTCTTATACTTAAAAGTGTGATTTTAAAATTAAAATCAAAACGGCCAAAAAGTTTCCATACGGGGAATACAACTAAAGGTAAAACATAGTGGGCATTTTCCAAAAGCTTCAATTTTTAACAATCTTTTCCCATTACTTTGCCAAATTTAGTTTGATTTTATTTTTACCCCTGCTTATTGTGCTTAATAAAATTATATGCTTCTCCAATTCTAATCAAATTATATTTTTTGGTCAGAATATTTGAATAATTTAAGAAATTATTAATTTATTCTTTACAACAGTCTAATTTTACTCATCAGCAATAGAATTTATTGATAAACAACTGGTTAACCTTGACCATGAACCAGTGTGCATATTATTGGAATAAAATTAAAAATGTACAAAGCGGTGACAGGAAAACTCATCATTCACACAGAAAATCCCCTACATAGTTCAACCCTGAAATTCATCCCTTACACATTTTAACTTAACCCTTACCTCTTACACAATTCATCCCTTACGGTTAATTTTTATTCATCAAAGTTCTTTATTTGACTGGTAGTGGTAACTGTGAGTTTCTGGGCCGTATGTCGGTTTACGTTTAAAAACTTGGGTCAGTCCAGGGTTTCAGATAGTAAATACCTTATGGTATTTACCGATAAATAGCGGTATTTGCAGAGAACATGCCGGTATTTCCAATACTTGATAGTAAATACTAATATTTACCTGTTAAAAACTACTGGTATTTACCACTTCTAAATGCCAAAAAATGGTATTTTAGAAACTCTGTATCTGTCTGACGGTAAGGTATAAACCCCTGATTTTCTAAAACACAGACGACTGGAGTCTGGTTGAAAAGAGAATTATTAGGTAGTACAATGGGCAATTTTAATAGTTGTAAAGTTTAAAAATACAGCTCTAAGCACCTTTTTGCATTTCCTTACCAACGAAGGTATTACCTAAAAAATCACAAAGAATATTTATTTCCCTTTAATGTGCAGTATCCTATTTTATTTTTTATCGTTTTTATCACAGACTTGAGAACAATACAATATCAAGTATTGATATTGTATTGTTCTCAAGTCTGTGGTTTTTATCCACATCCACTTCGTACCCCTGAGTAGTCTTTGCCCTTGAAGGCGCACTTGTCTTTACAGATTCGTCTTTTGAAGTCCACACTAACTACTGTCATACGTCTATAACTCCGGTCTATAAGTCCACTTCTGGGTAATACAGTAGTGCCCACCCACCGCTATAATAATATATCCTGCACGGCGCAATACATCTTTGACAATAAGCCGAATATCCGTACTCGTCTATTTCTGGTAGATCTAATCTAAAAGCAAGTTTATTTCCTCTTTAACACTAGAAATTACAGTACGAATAAGATAATAAGAAACTAATTTCTAAACCATAATTAGTGCTCTGAAAAATATGATAACCGTAGCCCAGGAAAACTTGTCTAAAAATAAATTCAAACTCCAAAGAGTAAAAACGTACGTGCAGAATTTGCCAGAACAAAGACTCAACCTGTTGTCTGAAGTTCCACAGCACTGAAAATCTTCTCCATTAAAGGCACACTCAGTTGTGCAGTTCTCACCACCGAAATCTTGTGTTTCAGGTTCAGGTCAAAGGTTACAGAGAGGATATTGTGTTTCGTCACATTGTAATATTTCGACTATGCATGTGAGCATTTTAGTTATGCGGCTGGTAATTTACTGAATGAACTTTCGAAACTAATGTTTTTTCCGTTAAAATAGGCTTTTAATGCATATTCAATATACCTTTACACAAAGAGCTTGATTATTTTCAAAATATGTAAGTTTTTAAAATAGTAAATGACAAATTATATACAAGTTGCAATTAGCTACTATCGTGTCTTATTTTTATTGCATCATGTAAAATAGCATATTAGATGATAACAGTATTTTTTATACAGGCTCTGCTCTAACAAGTGCCTTTTACCTAAGCGTAGGTATTACCTAGGAAATCGCAAAGGACATTTCCCTTTGTGCTGCAATATCCTATTTTATCGTAATCGTTATCTGGAACATCCACTTCACACCATTGGTAGTCTTTGCCCTTGAAGGCGCACTTGTCTTTGCAGAGTCGTCCATTAAAGTCCACATTACTGTCTGGAGAGCAGGAGTCAAGATACCTTCCAAACCCTTTTTTCCAATACTGTGTTCTGCACGCGTGATAGCCACCTTTAGACCGTTTCTCGCACGGTCCAATGCATTTTTGACAATAACTAGAATAGCCGTAATCCGGTAGTTCTTCTTGTAATAATAGTTTGTCCGTTCTAAACAAAGTTTACATCATTTTTAACAGTGTAAAAATTAAAGCAGGAGATTTGAATTTGCGAATCATATTGTTACATAGGATGTAGATTATAATTATCAAGGACAAGGTTAGTTGAGGAATGAATGAATCATAGAAATATGTATAAATATTTGTTAACCTCGTGTATAAAAAGGACGAAAGATGTAATAAATGAGTGTCAATTTGACTCAGTCTTAACCGTAACGATAACAATATTATGCTGTAAAAAACCTTGCGGCTATGCGGCTCAGTCTAATTCGACTAAAAATTCATGAAAACATAAAAGAGTAAAAACTTACTTGCAGAGTTTGCCGGAACAAGGAAGAAAGACAGCGGGTGCGACTTGACATGACTGATAATCGTCTTCTTTGTGAAAAGAACAAAGAGTTGTGCAGTTTCTACCCTTGAAGTCTTGTTTTTCCGACGGAGAACAGAAATCCCAGTAGGTAGCCTTGTTTTCCAATGTATTATAGAAGTGGTATGTTTTGCACTTGAATTTTCCCGTACGGTGTTCCAATTCACAAGGCTCAAGGCACTTTCTGCAGTGAACTGAGTATCCGTTATCTTTTGGTTCTGGTCGTTTTTGAATTCTAAAAGCACGTTTATATATTTTTTACCAAAGCGAACATTAAAGAAGCAAATTAGTTCATTCGAAATTAATTTTTAAATCATCAAACGCTGTAAAAGAGTCCGTAAACTCGCCTGATTCGCCTAAACATTCATAAAAATCTGAGAGTAAAAACGTACGTGCAGGATTCAGGCGAACAATAACCCCACTGGTTTTCATCTCTACACCATTTGTAGTTTTTTCCATGGAAATCACACTCATTTGTGCAGTCCGCCCCATGGTGGTTCTGTTTTACAGACGGAGAACAAAAATCCCACTCGGTCCAGTTCCTTGTCAATTTATTATTCCAGGGGTATGTTTTGCACTTGTATTTTTTCGTTTTGGGTTCCTTTTTACAAGGTCTAATGCACTTTTGACAATGAGCCGAATAGCCGTGATCAAGTAGTTCTTCTTTCTCCGATCTAAAATAAGTTTTTATATTTTTTAACTCCGTTAAAATTAAAGTGAGAAATGGGGTAATTAGAAATTACTTTTAGAATAATGATATGCTGTAGAAAATCGATAAACTGTGGCTGATACTAATTTGACTAAAAATTCATGAAAACTGCAAAAGGTATAAAAACGTACTTGCAGAATTTGCCAGAACAATAACCCCAACGGAAATCATTTAGACAATATTGATAATCTGTTCCATGAAAATTACAAACTCCTGTGCAGTTTCTACCCAAAGAGTCTTGTTTTTCCGACAGAGAACAGTAATCCCAATCGGTATTTCTTTTCGTTTGTCCGAAATCGTATTTTTCCAATGGGTTATTCCAGGGTAATGTTTTGCACTTGTAATATTCGGTTTCAGGGTCCAGTTTACAAGGCTCAATGCATTTTCGACATTGAGCCGAAAAGCTTTGATCCGTTCTGAAAGAAAGTTTAGCTCATTTTCAACACCAAAATTTAAGTAGGAAAGAAATTACATGTAATATTTATATAAGAAATATTTAATAAGAATATTAATTTTTGAATTAAAAACGCTTTTAGAAGAATTATGGCTAAGTGTAGTTCGACTGAGAATTCATTAAAAAACTTACGTGCAGGATTGTCCAGAACAATAACCCCAATGGGATTCATCTGTACACCAGTGATAATCTTTTCCATGAAAATCACATTCATTTGTGCAGTTATTCCCGTTGTGGTTAATTTTTTCCGACGGGGAACAGAAATCCCAATCAGTATTATTTTTTATTCTTCTATCATACCAGGGCCGTAGCCAGAAAAAATTTCGGGGAGGGTTTTTCCGATCCTGCTAATATAGTTTAGCTCCTCCCACGCCCCGCCCCTCCCTATCCCCTCAATGTTAATTTCTGTATTTCGGGAGGGGTTTTGACCCTAAAAACCCTAATGCAGCTACGGCCCTGTATCATACCACTTATTTGTTTTGCACTTGTAAATTTCCGTTTCTGGCTCCATTGTGCAAGCCTCAATGCAATTTTGGCAGTTAGATGAATATCCGTAATTTTCCACTGCACCAGATAACCCCAACTGGATAAGCAACGCGGCAAAAAGAAGTTGCATTTTTGAAGAGAAATATTACTTGTTTACTTTAATTCGTTGAATGTTATATGCACTGCTCTTTAGTCAGATTAGTTTGAAGAATGGACTTCCAATAAGATGTATGATCAAGACTCTTCCTGCTCCCCTAGTTAAATACCCAACTTATTTCATATTTAGTGCAGGCAGGTAATTAACTTTGCGATATTATTTAACATGGATGAAAACCTGTTAGGCAAAGAACTGGTTTTCCCAAATTAAAAAATGATTTTTCCCTATACTGATATAGGGATGTATATAATGCCCATGCCCTCACAAAATATGCCCGGGCATGCCCATATACGCCCTGGCATGTCCTTTAATGGGCATATTTTCCTGTCTAGTGCATTTTGCGAAAATGCCCTTGCCTCAAGGGCATGCCTGGGCAGAAAATGTCAAAAGTAATAGATTTAACACATTATAATAATGTTTAAAATTTTAAAACCGTCTTTTTCATCATTCTTACGTATATATGGTATTTAATTTTTAAACCATATTTGAAACATATTAATTACAAATTAATATTCAACTTACAAAGTCTTAATTAAATCTTAACTATGAATATAAAATCAACCGCTGCCTGCTTTTGCAGTCATTGACATTACATTACCT
>JAQFZZ010001655.1:0-10480 GCA_034696405.1 Isotoma caerulea
ATTTCTTGAATAAATGAATTTGTACCAATTGTAATAATAATTGTTCTATTATTTATCGGGTACTTTCTATAAAAGATAATGGAATACTGCCAGATGAAAGAGGTCCCACACTCACTGCGTATTTACGAGCAATTCAATAAAATTAAAATAAATTAACAATTATAGCCTTGCATTCTGATTCATTGTTGATTTAAAAAATACCGAAATATGTACTGGACTGAAGTGAACTGGAACTAGGTGCGTTCACTAGCCTTGTCAATGATCCTGCCTGGCCTAGCTCATAAAAATATTACTCACGGTGATTACAGATTAGAATGAGGTTGAATCACTCTCCAACCAGCAACTACCTTTAGTTCGTCTCATCTTTGTTAATCTTAAGTCAAGGTACTTGAGTCTTTTTAATGGATCAACTTATCGTTTTTTTTCTGTCAGGGTATCATAAATGAATTCAAGCCAATTGGCATTCAAAAAGGTGATTAAAACGATATTAGAATTTACGAGACGTTGACTATTCAAAAGTAAATAGATGAATAAATAATTGTTGATAACCATAGGTGGTTCTTGTTCATAGTTGTTGATGTTCGTTTAAGGCTTTCATCATCCCATGGTGTGGTGGTGGTGGTGGCCAACCTGCGTTTTATTCGATAATATTCAAAGGTAAAATAAAAAATAAAATAAAACAATATTACAGAGAATCAGCCTTACATTTAGCTACTATTTCAATTCAATCCTATGCATATTGTGATCATGTTTGTAATCAAGCCCAGCTTTATCAAAAAGCTGTTGTGCATTTTAATCCCTGAATTGCATATTAATGCCGTGGAAGACGGTGTGTGGACAAACAACATGAGATTCTCAACGCGTTTCAATTGCATATAATTACATTCATCAAGTATTCCAAAAATTTTACATCCAAGCTCAGTGTAAAATGAATGAGTTCAACATTAATGAATGAAAAGGTAGAAAATCCTTTCTAATTTTGGCCCATTGGTATTTTAAGCACATTTCATTCAGATACATTTATTTATTATCTCTAAAAATAAACTAATTGTCTCTGCTTGATTTACATTTCTGATGTGAACTTTCAATCAGTTCCTTGATATAAATTACAGGATATAGCTATTATCATAATGTTTGCACATCTTGTAGTAAAACTGATCTTATCTGGACCACCAGGAAGCCTAATTTTATCTCTAGACATGACAGATTATAGTACTACACAAGTCAAATTGCAACTTTTGACTGTATTTCGCATGACAGGTTGATTTTTTAATGTAAAGAAAGATTAATTCTTAATTAATTATAAAGGTTATTGAAATCGCATTGATCTGCCTTGACAATTATGAGGATGAATTTAAAAATTGGGAATTAAATCTAAAAGAAATCAATAGTAAAAACAGTGGGGGTTTTGCCATTAGGAAGTGACAACAACAGTTTCTAATTGATTAACCATATGGCAGGCAGGGGTCATTTTCTTCCCTTTTTAAAAGTTGCACTTATTTGAAGTTTGAGACTTTATTAAATGATAGGGCAATACCAATAATAATACTTTTGGAAATACCCTTTGACTATTCTTTAACTATTCATTTAATTTTATTTGTTTTGCCGATTAATATTACATTGTTAATTGTAACAATTACAGATTACACGCGTTATCTCTTAAGTACTTACAGACTATTCACTTACCCTGTGTACTATTACCACCTGAAGGGGCACCAAGTTCCCACTATTCATAATGGTATTGCAATAAAAATCTCAACATTTGAGAACACGAATTATATACTGTACGGTACAGAGATCTCACAATGGTCAACATATTCAGGCATTCGTTCACCTTAAATCTGCTTTGAATTGACTAATTATCTCATAAACAAAATATTATATTAACTTTATCAGATAGTGCAGACTGTCTGTACATTCATCCATGCATACACATAATATAGCAAAGAGGAGAACAAAGCATAACATTGAAAAGCCTTCTGACACTTCTGAGACAAAAGAGTAAGATGAGGGTGGCTGATGATGGGAAACCTGCACTACCACTTCAATTTCCCTTTCACTTCTGATGATGACTTTGTGACCCAAAGCTGGCCATTGCCATTCATTATTATTTTTTTCTTATGTATCCTTCCTCTACAGATGTACCAAATGCACCCAAATTACCTAATATTTTGTAATCTTACTTGGAAACAATTGTACACATCAATGCCATATTATTCCAAGTAATATAGGTATCTTTGTTGTTATACCAAACCATGCATGCCATTGACTAAGATTGTAAGACAATTTTTCACTTTTATATGCAGATACAGTAATACCTTGAACTCTTAAGCTGCTTAATGCTAAATAAAAAATTATTTGACGATCTTCTGTTCTATATGCATTAAGGCTGGCTTGAATAATGTTACTCCAACCTGTCTGCAGTTGTCCCTGTTCCTTATTTCTGGACTTCTTTATACTTGGAAATATCATCATATATTTGGCCTAATTTAAAACAGGCCAAAGATAGTTTTATCTTGTTCCTCTTGACTTCGATTGCAATTTTTGTTTTATGCTATCTTACACTTATATTTGTTATTTCAGATGATTTACACTGTCAAGTTGGTAATATTCAACAGTAAAATTCTTCGCCTCATTTATTTTCATTTCAACATTTGTTTAAGGCAGTAGTAAAATGTGAGCTGTTCAACTCAACGAAATTAACACTACCCCAAAGTAATGTTAAACATACCATATTTTTTATAATTAAAAACACACTTTACCAAAATGAGTGCAATAAAACCCCGAAGTTCCGGCTCCAAACCGAGGGCAACACATTACCACCGATTTTTATCCAAAATCTGGAAATTTCTTTTAGTCCTCATCGCCTTCTTCTCGTACCTTTTAGTCGTGCCACTTTTCATCCTTCTCGTGTCTCCTCTCTACCTCTACAGATTTATTGCCATCCTTCTCGCAAAAGTGTTTCGACCTGATATAATTCGAATAGTGAACACCCGAGATGCCGTCGTTGGGTTGGACGATGTGACAAAAAAGTGTGAGTGTATGCTCAACCTTATGTTAACCTTCCAAGGGGAACCTGACTTAGAGAAGATACGCTCCGTCTACCAAAAGAACGTTATGGAAGCTAAAGATTCAGATGGAGTTAATATTTATGAGAAATTCAAGCATTATTACATCCCTTGGCTAGGTTACTCATTTTGGAAAGAAGAGAAAGATTTCAAATTAGAAAATCACATAAGACTTTGTGAAGAGTCTGAAGCTATTTTAGCACAACAGAATAATAATAATGATGCAGGGGAAATAAGTGAAGAACAATTTAAGTCAATTTTGGGACCCATGAGTACAAAACCATTTCCAAGGGGAGTTGCCCCGTGGGAGATTCTCATCGTTAGAAATTACATCCCTGACAAACCAAAGTTTCATACGGATTATGTCCCAACTGTGTCTCTCCCAGAGGGTGAAACTTCTAGTAAAAAGTTTGCACTTATTTTCCGTGTACATCATGCAATTTCCGATGGATTTTCTCTAATGAAATGTGTCATGGTTAATTGGTGTGGACTGCCTCAGAGTGAAGTTCCTAAAGCACCTCTGCGCAAAATGAGTTTCATCGCTAAGGTCTTTATGTACTTGGGGATCATTCTCTTTTCTCCGTATTATCACTTGAGACAATTTGTCCTCGAGGTTGATCGAAACTTTTGGCACTTGAGACAACGTAAAATGACTAGGGATTGGCATACAACAATGTCTGAGAAGATTCCCTTGAAGAAATTAAAGGATATTGGGAAAGCTAATAAGGTCTCTACTACTGCGGTATTACTTGCGGGTTTTGCTGGGGCTGTTAGGAAGTTTTTGGTTGATTCGGGTCAGGAAGAGAAAATTCCGGAAGTTATGAGAGCTTTGGCTCCTATGCCTTGGAAAAATCATCCTATGAATTATTTGCAGAATCATTGGTAATTTATTTTATAATGTTTAGTAATAAAATGGGAATGTGAAAGTAGCAAAGGTGAAATATTTTTTTTAATTTATTTTATAGGACTTTAGGCAATATGGTCCTTCCGGTTGGATTAGACTGTTCAAAGAAACGGATGAAGGCTGCAGATAAATCTGTAAGACTTTTGAAAAAATCTCCAGTATTATTTACAAACTTTGGAACCGTTCCATTACTACTCGGTCCACCGAGTTGGCTCACGAATATTTGGGCAACTAATTGGATGACCACGATGATTCTTTCTAACTTCCCTGGACCAGATTTCCTCATAAAGGGATTTGAAAATTATCCTTGTGACGATGTAGTTTTCTGGCTTCCTCAGATGAGGGGTTCTGCTAGTAAGGCATTTTTTATTACGACTTTTATTATCTATATTAATAAAAATATTTTGCAAACTTCTTATTAAAAAATAAATGGCAGTTTACACTAACAATATTGAAATATTGAAAAGTAATAAATAGTTTTAAATATTTTTTCTTATTTTTAGGTATGGGAGTTGGCTTTTTTAGTTACAATGGAGGAATACGAATCTCAACTACAATAGACAAAGCGATAATTCCTGACGAAGCATCTGCATCCAGATTGAACTATTTTATAAATGAAGAAATCAAAAGTCTAAGAAGTCTCATTTGTTATTCAGATGCTTCTGTATAACTTTAGTTCAACACAATAATATATACAGCATTTATGATTTTATAGTATAAAAATATCCAATAATATGTAAAGACAAAGAGCATTATTTTTATATTTACTTAACATAAACTATTCAAAACTAAAAGTAAGATATCAATGAAACTTAAAAAACTGTTAAGATTTAAGACGTTCATTTCACCAGAATATATTTTGTGAATGCGATAATTCAAGCGTAGTAAATAAATTACGCTTTTTATGGCAGTGTTGACTCCAAGATGGGAATGAATTTATCTATGGATGGATTGCACTTCGTACTAATGTAACGTCTGCATTTGATCTAACAGCAAGAGATCATTTTCCCTGTGCTCAGTCCAATTAGCATATAAGGCTTTAAATTTCCATCCACATATTCTATACCTGTCTTAATTAACTAAAGAACAAATTTCAGGCAAAACATCAATAAATTTTGGAGGACGACATCTTCATCCTTTCTGATTAGAAGCTGAGAGTAGTAGTACTTTGTCTACTGCAAAATAGCAGGTGACCGGTGAGCCATACATACAACACAGCACAGACAGACTGCACTTCATTCATTCATTTAATTTTTGAGGGATTCAAATTCATTGATAAAACCCTGCTGGGATTTGTGCAATTGCCAGCTGCTGTACGTTTTGCATTAAAATTTATAAATGAATTGTTAATCAGAGAGGGAATCCGGTCCAGGTCTGAAAGAACCTTTGCCAAGCCCAAGTGGACATTCCTTAAGAATGGCTTTCATTCAACTTTTGCTTACTCAGACAGACTATTGAAATTCCTTCTTCAAAAAATATATCTCTTATTTCCTTCATATCATTTACATATTACTCACTTATTCTAAATCAATGTTAAGAAGTTAAAAATCAACTTGGAGAATTTTTATCTTTATAAAATTATGACACAATGGAATATAAAGTGGAGGCAAACTTCTGTTGCTGAAATAATGATACAATAGAAGAGAGAGATGAAATAATATTTATAGAACCAACACAGATAAAGGGCAAGTGTATATAGGAAGGTACTTTTGTACACTTCTACCTTTATGGCTTTGAGTAGAATGGATAGAAGTTCTTGACAGAACAGGTACCAGGTGTGAGATGGACTGCGAAAAAACAGGCATTCATGTGGGGTGGTCATTGTGCCCTGTCAGGGGTCTCGCCTCTCTCGCTCGGTTAACTAATAATTTTTAAAACGTTAGCCTTCTTCCACAATAGACAACTTTGTAAGAGTTAACCCACTATGGGATGATATCAAAGAAGTAAAGTATGACTTCAGTAGTTTCTATAACGAGATGAGATGAGACATTAAACTTGGCGTTTTGAAACGTGTAACTCTTGTAAATCATCACTTGGTAAAGAAGGCACTAACTATGACCATAAAAGTAGATAAAAGCTTGTCTCTATTTCAAAAACCTTGTTCGAGATTGGGTAAAGTATCATTTGGACATGGTACACAGGAGTCTCAAGTCTGTCTCTTACGTTGTATCTAAGATTTTTGACCTTAAGGGCTTTAGACTTTTGAAAAATCTGAACGTTTTCAAAGAAGAATGGGACAATTTGAGACAAATTGCTTTTTCAAATGTGAAACATTTTTACAGTTTATCTTAATTACAAATGTACATGTAATTAGAGCATCCAGTTCAAGAATAAAATCGTTCGACTAAAAAGATTCCATATGCACAAATAATACGACTATACTATCATCTTGTATAAAACTTATTTGATAAAAATTGTACATATCAAAGTCGTACGACTTGAGAACGTGCCATGATATTAAATATCAGGAAAAAAACTGAATTTGCATTAAATCCCGTTCTGCTTACAAAATATGCATATCAATTGGCATTTATTTAACGAAAGTCGATTACGAATTTATTACTGAAGTCTTTCCTGTTCTAATTTATGGACAAGTCTCTTTCTCTCTCTGTCTTTTCTAACTAAGCATGTATTAACATACTGAAGTTTGCATAAGCTTGCATTGTATAAAGAATAGAAGAACGTGGATTTTGTGGATGGTAATTAGCTGATAGAGGAATTTGTCTTAAGATTATTGAGACAATCAACAATGAGAGAGTAGGCAGAGTTGGAATCTTGAAATAAGACATATTGTATTGTAGTAAGTATAAAGTAGTGGTGGGTAGTCAAAATCTGTTGTGAATGCAATAACGATAATAATACAATCAGAGATATACCCTAGTAAATCTTTGTTATTTATTGTCATGCAGGCACAGGTATTATTTCCTTCATATATAGATATCCAGTTCTTTGTGGAAATTAATGAGCTAGGTGAACAGGATCAATTGTTGATTACAAAATGTTTTTATTGGCTTATTCCACCTCATAAAACTTAATCACAGTTACTCATCCCATGTTCACATGTCAAGGGATGGACTAATGAGATTATTTATTTTCTCACTTGGACTCTTCATCAGCTCAGCTTTTGGCGTGCTGTTTCTCCTTTAATCCGTCCACCATCTCGATCCAACCAACAGTCCCATTCTTTGACAATCTGCATTTATTCCCGTTTTTTAACAGGAAGACCAAAACTTGTTTGAGATAAAAAGCTCATAGTATGGCGAATCTTGTGAACTTTGGACACATTTGCCGTATTTTGAATGAGAAGAGATTCAGGAGCAAAATTCTTTGGTACCTTACCAAATATAAATGCTGAATTGACAATCAGGAATATTTTATAGGAAAATTAAATCACATGCTTTGAAAAACATTCTTATAATAAAATTCAGAATTTTTCTTAAACATTTTTTTAATTAAATGACGGTTAAATCCGACTTTTAACCCCATCAATGGACCATTATGCTAAAAATGTGGACGCTTTGGCTTTTCTATTTAAATATAATAGTTAAATGAAAATGAAAATTTTAAATTAAAGTACCTAGACAAAAGCTATGAAAGTTATGTTTGAATGAACGGTTGTTTTATAGACGTATTTAAATGTACCTTAGTACGATTTCTGCAAAAAAATATTATTAGCTCCCTGCCAGTAGTCCTACCGTCTGTAATAAATCAAGACGACGAACCCTTTTAAGCAATATATCATATTGTGTATTTGCACTTGAAAATTGTCACATTTTAAATTTTATTAAATCCATCCATTTTGTCTCATCTCGATTTTGAAGCCATAATGAAATGAATTTTCAACATTTTTTTTACTATGATCAAGAACTGGAAAGAATGAATGAGATAACAATCCATAGATAGTATAGTTGAAAGTAATGTTTACCTAAGAGTTAGTGAATGAAGGGAGAGGTTCACCCTCAGAATGTAGGGTGGGATGTATGGGTCATGAAACCCGGAAAAAGAGCAACAAAAGAAAAATCTCATCTTCAGACCTTTGTGGACACTTGTTAAGAACTGGGTGTCATAGTATATTTATTTTTATCCTCATAATATTTAATATTTCTCACCTATGGCTTCTTATTATTATAATCATCATCATCATATGTGTGTATTTACAACTGTTGTATTGTTGGTTGTTACATTTGAAAGTGTGACAATGGTATTATATGATCAGTTAGTTGCTACTGCTGACTGCAGCCTCCATTCACTTTATTACTTGTAATCCCATTGTTAACAATATTTATGGATGTTTCTCATTTCATTATTATTATAGTTTAGCGTGTTCCTTCGAGTATCTGTCCTCACGCTGCGGTTTTATTTTATGACAATGCAAAGATGACACCAACACTTGATTAACGGCTACTTATATCCATTTTTCTTGATTTTTCACGGGATTTCGTTCCATTCAACGGTAGCTTATAACACCAGCAGCTATTCATAGATCATGGTATATAGTAGACGGAGAGTGATATGATAATGAAAAATTTAAGACCAAACTGTATGTATTAAGTATAGAATTCTTATAGAATAATTGTCACAAAATGATCAAAATGGATTTTAAAGCTCGATGATGCGAAAATTTGTATTTGTAATCAACTTTCAAAAAAATATTTCTTTGCTAAAGTTATGAATGAAGGAATTTTTTTCATGAAACTCATCCCATCGTTTGACCTTTGGATAAAAGTCGAGTAAACAGATCGTGATCCTTTACAATACAAACCAGTTATATTTTTTCATCATTGTTACAAAAATAACTAAAGAAACACGGAGTTTTATTCCAAATCAATACGTGAATGGTACAATCCTTCAGATATGATTTTTTTCAATAAGATTTCAATCGATGCGATATACATATCAACAATCAACAAGAAAAGAAAAAAGGTTACAAAATCATCTTAAAGATTTCAACACACTGATATTCCCAATCTAATAGATACTTATCTATCTACCTAGAGTAATTTGCTAATATAAATGAAATTCGATCTCTGAATGTAATATAAACTGTTTAATAGTAAAAGTTAAAGCGGCCGTCTGTCTGGAATTATGCACTTGTTGAAGCATCCACTCTTATTATTATCCAATGTATGATTTATTATTATGAATGATTAGATTAAAGGACGTTATGGGTTTTCAATCCTGTGGAGATTCGGCATGTTTAACTTAATATATTTTTATGGTTTTGTGAATCATCAATCTCTTCATTGGTCCTCTCTCTCTCACCATTTGAACATTTTGAACTCATCATACATCAACGTCAAAGCTCATTGAATTATTTCACGCTGAGTCTCTCCTTAAATATGTGAATAACGAAAGAAGAAAAGAAGCCTCTCTTCAATCACTCATCTTTAGATACATGAATTAACAAGGGAAAACAAAACAAAATCCAAATCTGGATACTCTTCCTTGTGTGGCTCAATAATACAAATAAAAATACACTGTTTATAATTCTATAAAATTATGAATATCAATGGTGAGAAAGATAGTTCAGCTTGAAGAATCAAAGGATCAAGGCATTCAATATACATTATTATAATAGAAATCCATTAATAAGTACCTTTGCATAAATTATGGAGACCGTATGGGCTACCGCAGTTGGATAAGGTTGCATTATTTAATATTTTATGAAAGTATAAAGCCACAAGAATATCCTGCAGGACATTTTAAAATTTAACCTGAAGACATACTAACTAAGTACTAAGAAGATGGTAAATGTAAAAAATGAGGAATAATTCCAATGTATTTAAAATTGTAAATGGAATAAGAGAGTAAGAAAATCAATTTCCACTTCTGTACTCTTGTCGATTTGTAATAATGAAATTGAACAGAGTGTTTATGTTCAAGTAGATTACAAATATGGGAATAGTGCATGACTGCTAATGTCTCATAAATAAATTCTGCCCTACGTTCTAAACAGTCTCTTAAGGGCAATGGCTATTCAGTAAAAGTGAACATCTTCGGTAATAAATAAAATATTTCACTCATAATTTAAGAAATATGGCACCTTTTTCCTTCTCTTTCGGAATCCTCACGGTTAGCTTCATTCAAATGGATTTTTGTCTGAAATCGAAATGAAATGAGAGATAAATTAGTTTTCCTCTCGCACAACACATTGCCTTTTTAGTACTTTAATCATCTATGAAGGTTATATTATTATAAAACATTACAGTATATTATTATCAAGTTAGTTAAATCATATTGATCATCATTTTTGTCTGGTTAGTATGCAAGAGAGGAAGCTTGAAGCTTTTGAAAAGTATTTTCTATTATGTTTCTAAAAAATTTCCCATTTCTTTTGTTTTTATTTTTTCAAAAATTAGGGGTCTACTTTGGTTTATCAACGAATTCCTAATATAAAGTATTTCAGGTTGCGAAAATTTATCATTTAAACATCAAATATTGTGTATGAAATAAACGGATATAATACGTTCATTTCATTGAGAGATCAGGTCTGGCAGATCCGAATATA
>JAQFZZ010001656.1:0-10478 GCA_034696405.1 Isotoma caerulea
TTCTCCAACAATTTCTTCAAAGACTTTAGAACATGTGTAAGATTTCTTATAATACAAGGTGTTTTGTTAATATCGGGTATTTCCCTAATTTCCCATCACGTTCATGACTAAATATGTTGATGTTGAGGAGAGGGTACACCCGATATTTGACAAAACTCCTAGTGCACAATGTATGTTCTAAAGTCTTTAAACCGTACCGTAAAATGACTTAACACTTCAAAATTCTATCACGAAATAATTTCTACACAAAATTATTTTATATATGACAAACAAAATACTAACGAATTACGCACCGCATTGAAGTCCTGTTCGATATCATCTGCATATAGATCGATGTCAACCCCTTCGCCAGCCATGTTGCAGAAATTTCCTCGATAAGAATATCGAAGTTAATTTCTTAAAAAATGAATTACCAGTCCAAACCACAAATTCCAAAATTTTGTGGAGTCTTCGAAGATTTTATTTGACTTCAGAAATCCATCCAATGCTTCATCTATAAGAATTTTCCAGTGTTGTATTGACTTATTCCATCCAGTTCACAGAATACAGAAGGAACGGATAGCAGTAAAATACAGTTCTTCTTCTGATATTCTTCACGGAAATAGTAGAATTACCTAGTTTTGGGAAAAAATACAATACACCACAATATAATAATTCTAAAGATAAATTCAATCAATACACCAATTACAAATTACGATATTGATATTATATACATTCAATATTAGAAAATACTAGAATGCCGGACCATGAAACATGAAATGAAATCAGAAAAAATGACAACTTTATCTCCAAGTTTGTTACAAAATTGACATTATTTGAAAAAAATTGTACGCAACGCAAGTACACGAATTATCAACTATTAAAAATAATCAATATAAAATTGAATTCACGTTACACGTTAATTTAATTGTGTATCTGTATACGCAGCAGTGTATCTTTCCTGCATCCAGTATTTAACTACTATTGACAATAGTATGTGAATATGGTGGACGCATAGCAGAGGAAGCCGAAATAAAGATGTCAGTACATTGACTCTTAGAGAGATAAAATGGTTTCCCCTATCCAACATTGGATTGGCTCAACTATCTCTTAATACTCGACCTCGTATATGTTCAGAGACCACCTAGGTCTCTGGTATATGTTTCTGTGCAGGCTTGTAGCCAACATTGGCTTTAACTTGATCATACTCACTCGTGGATCTTTTATGAATAATTTATGGTACCGCCCGGATAAAACTAATTACTTCGGGAACTTTACATAATAATCATATTATTTTGACTCAATAAAATCCAGTAGGCTTGTCTAGGACTCCTATCCTATTGATGACTGTTTTTTAAAACTTAAAAGTCGTATTTTAAATTTTAATTTGGATCTTAAGAACTTAAGACTGGAAATGTGTTATTTATGTATTCTCCATACATGTCACATTTTATTAAAAGGATTCGAAGCAGGCATGGATCAAAATATAAGATTGCTATAGAAGATAAGGGATGCCTATAATTTATAAACGGCAGAAAATAAATAGTTAGTTTCTCTGTTGTGGGCCGGGTGCCAAAAAACAAGCATTTAACCCCATAGCTTGGTTACAGATGGATAAGAAATAATTCCCAATAAATTCGGCGATTTTTGTATCAGTTAAATGAAATTGCATGTATGCCAATTAAATTTCTGTTTGATATTTGTTCTCATTATTCTTTATTCGTGTATATTAATTGATTTGTAGAATAATAATTTTCATAACATAGTTATTATATTATTCCGCGTCTGTCTGTAGTCAGCGTTTCATTGTCTTTTAATTCCAAACATATTTTGGAAACTAACATTTGTATTATTAATTACATTTGGGTGATAAAACTACTTTTTAACGATTTTTATATCACTTTTCAATTTAGATTCGTTTTCCTTCCAAAAGAAAGCCAACTAAAAGCAAAAATTACATACTTCGTTGTCAGCCATTGTCATAATGTAACTGAACATGAACCCTTTTGACACCGAAAAACATTGTCAGCAACCATGTCTTTTTAGAAATTGTATACTTCACGCGTAGATCTTGCCATACTTACAAGGAGTTGGCAAGTGGCTAGAACACTTAGAGAGATGCATTTTATTATATCCTCAAAAAACGTAGGAAGGATTTAATAAAAGCATAGTTAAGCTATAGATATAAACTAATTAAAGACATCGATAATACCGATTCAGGAATCAGACTGTATATAAGTACGGAAAAGAAAAAAAAGGTGAAGATTTTTGGCTATTTAAGTTTTAAGTACCGAACTGCTATGCTAATACAATTAGGTACATTTACATATTCAAATCGTATTTAATTTGAAAATCTGAAACTGACCAAGGTGACATTTCATTTTTGAAAAGCCCCGATTCCAGACTAACAGATTACTTCTTTGGGCTTTTGTTGTAACTTATCAATTCTTAATATTTGGTTCGGTCCGGTAAGCATAAATTTGGAGAGATTTGTTTGGGTCAAATTAAAATTACACCCTTATTAAGTGGTCTTACGGTTCAGATTAACATTTTTTGAAATAGAAAATTTTATAACTAAATCCTTTCAATCGGATTAAATTTATTTTATAAATCCCATCGTGACTAGGTCGACATTACTTGCAAAATCAAAATCGAGCAGGGATCAGGGATTTCTAATCAATAAGCAAGAACTGTACCACACGGGTTGAGTATAAGTTAGTGGCTATTCTACAATGCAGAATATGAATATTCATTGAAAACATAGATTCATCTTACAACAGTAGCTTAACATTAGTTAATGAGGAAATCCCTTAATTAATTATACTTAAGGAAACCTAAAAGGCACACAATTGGCTGTTTTGAAGGAAGACGGAAATGAGAAAGACTCTTTAAGCAGAGACAGTACTGCAGCAATAAGTACAGTTTAGAAAGAGTTAGAAATCTAATCCTAATGATACCAAACACTTTCAAAATCACCCAAAAAGCTTTGTACTGGTCCCAACAAGAACAACAAATAGGTACTATTTTACCGCAACGTAGTAAACGTTCAAATCTAATCTACACTCAAAATACTCAATTGATTAAAAATATACTTAGATATTTAGTGTACAACTGCATCATATGCATGGAATGGCTTACTAACTAGCATAATATTGTGATCGATTGACGTTGATGGAAGACAAATGTTAAATAACCTCTACGACTCTACAATACCCGCAGTCTTCGTAACAGATCATCCATATCTTGATCTTCTCTCGATGTTTTCCTGACATGATTCTTAACCGGCTTTGCATCTCCATTGTCATGATTTAATCTATTTCAAACATTTCAATCAACAACTGCACCTAATTACTTGAAACACTCCATTTCAGTATTTAATTTTAAAATCTTACGTTATCTCCCTGGTACTTGAGGGCGACAATACCATTATATTTGACCGGGATCTACTTCGATTTAAAGGTGTTTTGTTGTCACCTAAAAATTTCAAAACAAAAAATATAAAAATTGACAACTTATTTACAAAAATTATATAATTTTTTTCTGAAACACATTTTTGCAAGAATTACATATCTCAAAAATAACAATGATACATACCTGCACGTTCTCGAGGTGCCCTTTTTCTTTTCTGGAATGCTTGACCAGTAGCTAAGGCTTCCAACAAATTGTCCATAACACCCGTGTTATCGCCGGAATTCATGTCCACAAGCGCTTTCTTCCTAGCCAACCGTTCTTGTTTCTCCTGTTCTGCCTTGACCTTCGCCTCTTTAGCCCGTCTAATTTTTTCTTCATTTTCACGCTGTTTAACATTATCCTTATGCGCTTGCACGAATTGGTCTTTAAAAATTTTGATATCTCCTAAAAATTCTTCAACGGTGTATTTGGTCTTGTCAAAGACAAAGTATTCTGACAGGTCATTATACAGCGTGTCAATCTTACTGAACATTTGTTGCAATATGTTACATTGCTGACGGGCTTCTTGCGCAAAAATGCTCATGACATCATTAAATTTATCTTCAGAGCCCTGCAACTGACGTGAATTTTTCAAATCTGTTTCGAGATTTTTTAAATCTGAATCCATCAATCTTAGGGATTTTGATATTGTTTCAACCGAGACTCGAGCAGCTTTGTCCAAATGAATTAGCTCCTCATTGAAAGATAAAACATCTGGAAATTTGGTTTCAACGGTTTCTACAAGGTAGTGCAGCAACGTCTGACGATTTTCAACATCCTTTGTACTAGAGAGTTTGGGCAGGTACGATATCTCAAACCCTACGGCTTGACCATTTCGTGATCCCGAGTTCAACACATTTCCCATGAGTAAAACCAACTCTAAAATCTTAGCTAATTTTTTAGAAGTTTTAATTTCTTCACATGCTGCTGTAGCAGCAACGATTCCTGGCTTTATTTCCTGCACAGACTCCGAATATTGAGACTTGAATTTCATTGAACGTAATCTTGGCACAAGTCGCTTGACGGATGAAATCGTAACTGCAAACTGCTCAGCATCACTAAGGTCATCGTAACTTTTCTGAAGATCTTCGAGACGTTTTAGTTGGTCTGGAGGCGGCAGGTAATTTATAAGCTGTTCCAACAGAGCTCCTGAAAGCACTTCTTCATCACACCTCAAAATTGCAGCTTTAACTTCTTCGAAACTCATATGTTTCAAAGAGCCTCCTAACAAAATTGAAAGATTCTGAGCAGATTTTGCATCAAGAACCCGAAGTTCTTTAATTTTCTTTCCGTTAATTGAAACGCCTTTGTCATTTTCATCTTTATTTGATTTCGATGTCGGTTTTGTCGAAAATCGATAAAGACCCTCAAGAAGATCTTGCGAAGCCAGCTTTTCTTCTTCAATTTTCACCCAAAACGAGTTTTCTTTCAACTTTTGTGGAGCAATGGTTTTCCAATTTGCTTTCTTCATCGGCGCCTCCAATTGCCATTTCTTTTTGGGCTTCATTCCGTATGGAAGTGTTTCTACTGCAGGTCTTGGAGGTGTTGGTGCAGACGGCGGACCAAACCCTGCAACACCAAATGGTGGTGGAGGAGGTGGCCCACCCATTCCAGGTGGAGGAGGAGGTGGTGGAGGTCCTCCCATTCCTTCAGGAAAAGAAAAAAATATTTTTTAGGAAACATAACATCATTCCCTGCTCAATTATACATATGTGTAATAAATAAAACAATAAGGTTAATTATAAATTAAGAAACGTAAAAGCATACCTGGTGGAGGAGGCGGTGGAGGTGGGCCTCCCATTCCTTTAAAGCAACCAGCAACCCATTGTTAGTAAATAAATATGTAAACATTATCTTTAAAATGTAAAAAATTGTTAAATTATTACCTGGTGGTGGAGGAGGTGGTGGTGGACCACCCATTCCTGGAAGTGGTGGAGGAGGTGGGACTGGTCCACTGGATGGCCGTAAGTTTTGTGCCACATGTTCATGAGCAAGCGTAAATCCCGACTAAACAAATGAGACATACTTGTTAGGTGACAGTGGACGGTGTTATGTTAATGATGCATGAATTAGATCTAGTTGTTATCAATTATTTGCATTTATTATTACATATACCTTGATTGGTCCCCCAGATTTTACGGCTTCTTCTAATTCCAATAGTTTTTTCTTAAGATGCTCGTTTTCAGCGTCTGCCTCTTGTTTCTGTGTTAAAGCCTCTTCTAACTTCGATGTTAACTCATCATTACGCTTTTCATCTGCTGCCCGTAACTTTTCTACAAAAAGATTGGAATATAACATAATCGTTTTTCAGCAGTTTGCTATACATTTGTAGATCAATCGAAATTGTTTGCTTGATCATTACCGACAACGAGATTGGTTAAACCATCCACGTCTATTTCAAACTTTTTAGCCCTGAAATCAGGGTCATAGCCACTCCGATGTAAAACTATTTGGGCTACGCACTCTTCGATCAACTTGAAATAGGCAGACCTTAAACAGAAATGCATTTTTAGTTTCCCACAGTTCAAATATGCAACACGTATTCTTGCTAAATACATTGTATAAATTCATGCATAAATTAGTCAAAACAACCATAAAAAAATTAAAATAAAACAAGTAGCCGGAGGAATAAAAACGACAACTTTTGAAATAAATAGTTGCAAATTAACAAAATGCACACGAAAATAAATGGAATGGTAAATGGAATCACAGAACACATAAAAATACACTGGACACTGACTACAATTATAAAACAGGGACAAATCAAAGTTCAAAATTATGATAACACACGTTAAAATACTGAACGAAAAGACTTGAAAGACGTACGCTTAGTTCTTGATTCTATTGTGCAGTTTTCAGGAAGACGATTAGAATAAACAATTATAGTGACATTTAACAAAGTGTTTCTGAATATTATTGTAAATCGTAGAAATTGATTTGAATGATATTTGCTATATTTTGCTTTCCACTCACCTGATGAGATGATCGTCTCGTATACAAATTAAATGTTGCAAAATTGCGAGAAACAATGGTTCTGCAGGAGTATCAGCAACCAAATGTTGAATGATTTCAAAGCACTGATTTGTATCTTCTAAATCATTGTGAATTAAGTCAAACTTTTCCGACAGTTCATCATAATCCTCGTCCTTGTGTTTCAGAAAAACTTCGACTTGGAGTGCTAAGTCTGCTGTTGCTGTTTGTCTTAAATCATCAATCATTCCATAAAGACCAGCTCTCATGAACTCATTTCTGAGAAAAATCCTGAACTCGAAGTCTTCGGGCATATTTACTATCGCATTAATCAATGTCATACAGCTTACCTGCAAAAATTTTGTTCGTAAGCTTATAATTTCATATTATTACACAATTTGTATGATATAACTCAGCATTACTAAAAATATTACTTACTCGAGTGGAATCATTTTCCGTCTGATTGACACCCTGAACTATTGGAGTAAATCTTTCGCGACTTTGATTTTCGGCAGCTATTGTTATGGCTTCAAGTACTCTATCGTGACCCTGTAGATCGTGAAGGATGCAAATTGCTCCTAGTAATTTGGCTGCTTCTTGCATAACGTTTGGTCTTAAGGGATCCAGCGATCTCGCCACTAATATAAACACTTCTTTTTGCTCAAAAACCATCTTCAATCCATAAGTGTTGTTCATAAATGCTCGTAAACACCTTAAGCATTCTTGCTGAATTTTACTATAGTACTCGCTAGTAAATCCTTTGTCATGCTGAGCTCTATACACATCATTTAACACATCTAAAATGGTTTCCAGACCACGGCTTCCAAACCCTTTCACCCATGATACAGGATGACTGGACAAAGTTATTCTAAGCGATTCCACCAAATTCGAAACTTTTGAAAAGCTTATTGTTTCTCGATGTTGTTTACTCAACGCATGAATATAGTCCATTGGTGAGTCTAGTTTACTTTTAGGTCCCGTAGTATATCCCTTCTCTCTCATCGACAACAACTGTCTCTTTTTATCTATAGACTGTTCAAGTAAAGGTTGCCGTTTTTCTTCAGTTAAGTTCATATCATCTAACATCTGTTGAAAGCGTTCTTCAACTTCTCGATCAGTTAGAATGGGTTCTTTCGCCTGCATTTCTTCCATTTCCGCAAAGTCAGTCTCAGAATGTGGACGGCTGAGATGTGAATGCTTCCGGGCTTTTCCCGTGCCTCCCAGTCCTATTTTGTCGAGAAAGCTGACAGCCGATTTGGATTTTTCTGGTCTGGACGACATCCTGTGTCCTGATTGAATTATTCGCCGTTTACTATCAACTTATTTCCTACAAATCGCTTCTAAATGAAGCGCAAGAACTACAGTGGCAGCCCAGGTCAACGGCCAACCACCCAATGAATGGAATTTATCCTCGATGAACAAACACAAGAGGCAGGAGTAGTTCAGGTAAAAACTTAAATAGAACCAAAATAACATGTATTAACGAAGACATTTAGAATTTTTATCTATACGATGACACAATGGTCAACAAATGATCAAACGCTTGACAATTAACACTTTGTCTTTCATTATGTAATGATTTTTTTAAATTGACTTTGATTCTCTGTCGTGCTAACTAACTGTCTGTTAGCAACTGTTGATTGTTGTGAGTTAGTTGTGGTTTAAATGAACCGCTGAGTGGCCTGTTGGGCTGGGACTCTTCCCGCTAATTGGATTGAAATTGGAGTCTTCTTTTTCTTTCCTCATCCACTTTGTGTGTGTGTGAGTTAAAAAGTTAAAATGATCCATGGCATCATCATCCAATCCACCTATACAACGGACCAAAACTGCCAAAATCACACCGTTGTTCCACTCTTTAGTCATTCCTATGCTATTCGTCTTATGAAAACTTTAGGGATTCAGCATTGAACATTTATCTGAATTATCTCATCGCTAATAATCGCTATCAATGCATATGTATGAAAAGATTTGATTCAATAGTGTTGTAAATAGAATTTGTCTCCGTCATAGATGCATAGATGTGTGGAGAATGAATACAGAATATGAATGCATTTATAGAACTGGGGAAATGCATCTTGAATTAATCGTCTTGCATCAATTTCAACTTCAAAGGGTGGCCGGTGAAGAGATATTGGGTAAATGGGTATTGATCAGACGATGGATATGGAATTAAATAGTAGACTTTTTACCATATGGTTCCATGTCACAAACAAACAGTGGATGGAACCGTTGAAATTTTCATACTATTGTATTGTATGTATTGCAAATAGCACCTTTCGTATTCGTTGTTTTCGGTGGGAGTTATTCCAGTCTATGTAATTGAACATCGTTAGTTATGAGTTAGGTAGAGGTTTGATATTAAGTCTATTTAGCTTATTACCAAGTTCTAATTCTAATTACCGTTTTGTTTCCAATAACATCATACGTTTAGTTTAGAGTATGAGACTGAATGATGATCTTGGATTTAAAATTTTATTGATTGAGATTGAAATGGATACTCATGAATTATTTTTATTTTTACTGTGGTGGTCAATTACATTTAAATTACTAGGATAAATATTTCCGTTTGTATTAATTTCTGAAACATTTTAGTAGCAAAGGCTCTTGTGGGAGAGGGTGTCCGGTGTATAGACATTTACTTCCGGAGCCTGATAATACAATCAGATTGTTTTTCTATCCACCTAAGGCGGCTTAGCGTAACAAGCTTACATACATAATTCCAAGCGGTTGGTGCTAGATTTTGGAATTTTGTCCAATATTCATTGGTGACTTGAAGACTGACTTGCATGTACATTACCAAATCGACAGTCAACAGTTTTTAAAAAAATAATTAACTATGTATTTTTGGTTTGGTATGAAAAGAATGGAAATGGAAAATACTTTATTTTTTATGGCTTGCTATTACATTAAAAATAATATGCAATAAGCAAATTGTAAAATGTCAATGTCAATTCGATTAATATATCAGTTTGAAAGTTTGAATTATAATATTTTATATACCATAAATTATCCAAGATTTTGCTATTTAAAAAAGTATCCTCCCCTCCAAGAATGGTTGTTGGAGCTGAATTAAGAAGATAGATTTGACTCGCCATATATGCTGTCCAATTTTCAAAATTCAGATCACATGCATGGATTCATAAAAATCAGAAAAACGAATTACTTTATTGAAAATTGAAACAACGAAATATTATCCAAGAATTTATCTAGAACGTTACTTGAAGAATAAACTTACCATTATTACGGAAAGCCTGATCACAGTATGAGTACCTCTCTCTCTGGCTGAACTGCTGAAGACGAACAAAAGCTAAAGATTGAAAAATTAGCATGACTTATTTTTGCATATGACAGCTAGTTGAGGAATACGAGGATAACTCATTCTTCTGTTTTAGCCAAACGATATTGAAGTGAAATATCAAACCTTAAGATTGCAAATCTATAAATTTTATCGTCCATGTAATTTTTTTGTTTATGATTTTCTTTAAAATCATAAATTTTAAAGCTCACTTTATATTTATCACCTGTTGTCGTGAAGGTCCTTGTTGTGTGCAATTTTTTGGTCAAGGGAGGGTTTTGAACTTAACGATTTGCTGTCACAAATTAGTCGAAGTCACACTTTCCGGACTTTCACTATCCCCAGGATAGCAAGTATAATATCTTCTGATCAGTTTCAAAAGCTTTGCGAGACAGGTCTCGAATATCCAAATACAGAATGCTGCAAAAATCTGTAACATAAAAGAGCCAAGGGATGTTAACAATTAAGCAGTAATTTTTAACATGTTTATGAAGTCATTCTCCTCACATAATGGATGAAGAGAGAAAATATTATGGCAATGTAATCTTCATATCTGGTAAAAAGTCTGTTGGCTTTAGGATGAGTACTATCTGTTGTCCAGAGGAACACTAAACTTCCCAGAATAAAAACTACCGATTCTATAAAGTATTGAAACTGAACCGATTTTAGACAATTCATTTTAATTTTGATATCATCAATGTGTTTGATGAAGTTGTGAAATTTATAGTGCTATACTTGATAGATTAAGACAGTTTTTACTGAAAACAGAGATAGATATGTGGTA
>JAQFZZ010001657.1:0-10478 GCA_034696405.1 Isotoma caerulea
TTCAATGAGCAGAGCAACATTCTCAAGAGTCAGTTCGAAAAAGAGGTTGTTGGCAACGGAGCCGTCGACATGTTCCCTTACTGTTGCAGGTGCACCTTTGACATCATCTGTGGTCAGTACATCCCCCCCCCTGCTTTATTTATCCCCTATTATTAGTACCTTTAGTTGAGATATTTAAATTATTGTGCAGAGTCGGCGATGGGCACAAAAGTAGAGTCTCAGACAAAGAAGGATGTTCCATATTTGACGACAATCATCTCGTAAGTCAACCTCCCACATCTCCCTCTCTCTATAATACAGATAAGAATGTTCAGGGTCAAGTTATTTTCATGTGTGTGTGTAGTTTGTCGCACTTGATTGTGCACCGGATACTGCGACCTTGGTATCATCCAGACTGGCTGTGGGGGCTCTCATCCCCAGGGAGAAAGGCAGCAGAGTGCACGAGGACGCTCATTAAGTTCACAAATCAGTTGATTGCCCAACGAAAGAAACTCTTGGCTGAGAAATCAACGGAAGAGAGTGCAGCAGACAAGGAAGATGAAGATGTGGGACACAGTAAGTGCAACGTATTCATGCAATTACACAGTGGGTGGATCTATGCTAAATGTGTGATGTATTTGTTGCAGAGAAACCTCGACTGGCGTTCTTGGACCTTCTGCTCAAGATGCAAGAGACACACGGAAAAAATTTTTACTCGGACACGGAAGTGCGCAATGAGACTGATTTATTCATGGTGGCCGTAAGTCAACTCATCTTTACTCTTCACTTTTCCCATGAAAGCTCTCTATTAATCTGATTTATGAATGAATTATCTAATGTGTGGGTGACTAGGGTCACGAGACGTCAGGCTCCTCAATGGCTTGGACATTGTTCATGATTGCAAGTCATCCGGAAGTTCAGACCAAGATTCATGAAGAGTTAGAGGAGGTGTTCGAGGGAGACAGAAGCCGACCTGTGACCATCCCTGACCTGGGTAAACTAAAGTACTTGGACCAAGTTATGAAAGAGTCCCTGCGTATTTGTCCACCCATCCCCGTCATATTTCGACATATTCACCAAGACATCCCTCTAGGTACGCTCACTCACTCACATAATACTCTTGATTTACCTTTGACTGTAGGTCTCAATTGACCCCAGATAAGCATAAATTGGATAACCTATTGATTTGCATTGTTGAGTGTAGATGATGGGAAGGCAATCCCTGCAGGTACTTCCATCGCCCTGAACATTCTTGAGTTGCATCGAGACCCGAGCGTGTTTCCCGAGCCCATGAACTTTGACCCTGATCGTTTCCTCCCCGAGAACTGTCTTGGGCGAAGTGCCTACGCTTTCGTACCCGTATGAAACCATACTCATTTAATACTTGATTCTATTTATTACTTATTTTTATTTACTTGAGTTAGTTTAGACCGCAGTTTATATTTATTTTAATTTATTTTTCAGTTTGCAGCTGGACCCAGAAACTGCATCGGTAAGTCATTTACACTTATAAAAATAAATCCAATTTTCTAAAGTAGATTATCAAAGTGAATTTGACTTTATTTCTTTCTCGTATTGTTTACACAGGAATTCGATTTGCACAAATGGAAGGGAAGGTTATTTTGGCCACACTCCTTCGACACTTTCAATTCTCAACAGATGAGAAACTAGAGAATTTACAAATCTCACCAGATATCTCACTGAGACCTACAAATGGACTACACTTGACTGTCACACCCAGGCACTAACAATTAATTATTCCTCATCTGTTAGCTCATGCATTAATTAATTAAGCATTTGAAGGATTCGTAATAAACGCCATATACGCATAGTATTTAATTTAAAAAGAGTTCATCAAAGATTCAGTTTTATTTCATCTCTGTTTCTTTGTTAAAAATGCGAATATTACTACCGGTGGGGCTCAGTTTCAAATCAATATAATTTCCAACAATCTTTAATAAATACATGAAAAGTAGCTAAAAAACAAGTTCTTTATTTGTTTTTAATAAAAAATCCAAAAATCATTTGGATTAAAAGAACCGAATTTTTCTCATTCCAGCCAGTCAAAGTCTCAAAATGTGTCTGTTCTTTTTCATTGTTCGGTGTGGACTCAAGACTGTCTTTTATTTTACATTTAATAACCAGAAGTTAGTGTTTGCCCCCAAAGATAGACTTTTAATCGTCTATTGTCTACACAGAAAGAAAGTGAGAGATATAATATTTGATAAATGAGGGTTACTTAAGGGACACGAGTCTTCCTCTAACAGGTGCAATGAATTTCATATATAATTAAATGTAATATGATGAGAATATGCAAAAATAAAGCACGTTCAGATAGAAATTGATATGAATACATTTTATTAATATTGGTATGGTTAACTCTTGGTGAGTGCGGAGACAAAGTTTTGAACAGTTTCATTCAGCTGAGCGTGCGACATCACTTCTTCCACAGAGAACGCCGAAATGAATATCTTTCCCCCATAGCCCATCACTGTAAAGTCAACACCTGTTCCCGGACCCAATTAAATATACATCATTAGGGCCAATTATCCTTCAGCTACCTTCCTCTAATAACTATAGATAAATTAAAAAGTGGAAGACTGCTCATCTTACCCACAGGTGTGTATAGAATATCCCATGAAGCAATCTCCGTGATCTCTGACCCACAAATCCTCCCAGTCTTTTTCAGATAGGGCACACTGTTCAGTGCAACGGTCGCTTCGGCCGGGGCTGCCAAACGCTGAATCAGCGGAATGGGCAGTCGTCCAATCCACTCTGTGTACACATTAGCAAAGTAAAAGGTCAGGTCAATGGGAAAGTCAAGGATGGCCCTCTGCCCATTCTTGGGGGGATGGAGTGGCACTTTAGTCTCAACGATTGTAAACTGATTCTTCACTTTCCCCTTCGTGTAAGGAAGGAGAGCTTGGAAAGTGGCCACACCCACTGACTCCTCCTCCTCCTCTTTCTTATTATCTTTGTGATTGGGGGGACGAAGTGTGTTAGTCCAAAGGGAGCTGAGGACAGGGACTAGACGACTCAGAAGAAGTGACTTGAATGTGTAGCTCCGCCGACTTTTCTCTTCCTCTGAGATTCGAATCTGTGAGACTGGGAGCGAGTGCGGAGTGGAGAACACTTTTCTCTCTCGATTGTTCCACGTGGCAAAGGGGGGCGCAGGCATCCCCCCTCTCTTCCTCCACAACTCGATTAGACTTAGAATAATTATGAGGGGCAGGTGAAACGCGCCCCACGCTTTCGAGAGAAACATCCACACTCTGTACGGTGGGGTGATCTTTGGATTGTAAATGTAGGGTGGCTCATGTGACTCCTCCCACTGGTCAAACACGGACTCGGCCATGAAGAGACCCGCCGCCGCTCCGTCCATATATCGATGGTCCCATCGAAACACTCGCAGTGACTGGAAACGACCGTCTTGCTCTCTTCGAACGGTGGGGAACAGCAGCCACTCCCACTGGGGCCTACACTCGTCCATATTTACACTCAGGTAGGCCGGCACTGTCAAATCAAATAGACACACTCTCATTCCCATCTTTTCTCCCATCATCTAATCTCATGGGAATACATGGGAATTAACTTACGGATGCGCTTTGAGAGTTCAGCCTCGGTGAAATACTCTCCGTTCTGAGGTTGGACAGAGTCAAAGAGTCTGACATGGTTTGAGATTTGAAAGGAAGTGCGTTCATCTCTTAAACACCCATAGCCATATTTACCCACGAGAGTTTTCTTAAGATCCGAGTAGGGACCATCTCGTCCCTTCGCGAAGACTTTCTCAAACCTGGCTTTGTCTTTTGATAAGTGAATCTCTTGATCAGAGTAGAGAGCCACAATTACCATCCGAGAGTTGAACATTTCACTCCAGAGAAAATTACCAAAACAATGAGGAGTCAGCTTATATCTGAAATACAGCCCACACATTTTTATCTTTATCCCTTGTTAATGCTTTATAGAGCAATTTTAATCTACACAATATTTATATGATTTTATACTTACTGTTTGGGAAGTTTGGATGCGATAAAAAGTCTACATCCCTCATTCAGAGCAGTGAAAATGGCTAGAAAAGGCCAAAAGAGTAAGGAAATGAGAGAAGCCACTGTCCAACCCACAACAGTGGAATACATCTTCGTAGATTAAATACTTTATTCAGAGAGAGAGAAAAAGAAGAGATCTGTCCCAAATTATATTTGTGGATGAGCAGATTAAAATAGTGAGTGAAGATCTCTTCTTCTCTCTACCTTTTTTAGCAATTAGCAATTCACGGAGTTGAGCTTATTAGGGGTAAAGATGAGATTCTCATAATCCGATCTCTTCTTGAATCCCAAGAATACTGAGAATTGGCGAATGCACACGCGATTTCTTCCTCATCTGCCTCGACTACGTATTCTTCTTCTCACTAATCTCACTTTTTCCACCTGCTGCTCTGTTCATTTTTACAGAATAATAATAAGAGGGAGTATATTTAGTTGGACAAAGTGAGATTGAGAAGCCAGTTCACCTTCTCTCTCTCTCCAAAGAGCACTCAATTCCTTAATTACTTTCCTCTGCTGCAGAAGAAGACTCTACTCACTCACCTGTACACATCATCATGGGACAGTTAAAGACAACTTTATGCAAGGTGGCCATTCAATTATTGCACCTTTGGGTCTCCATTGAGTACCTGATAATCAAGTACCTCTTGAGGTCACAGGTCACAAAGAAGGTCAGAGAGTTTTATCGACTGGACGCAGAGAATGCGAGTCTTGTGCAGGTGAACGATCCACGATTTTACATTCACGCAGCGAACAAAAGTCTTCTTGGATTCTGTGAAAGTTATATGAAAGGATGGATCTCAATTAAACAAGTGGACAAAGTCGTCGAGAATATTCTGAAATCAGGGAAATTAAAGAATGACATTGGATTCAAATATAAATCATTCCTGGACTACCTCCAGTTTGACTTGTTTGAAGTTCGAAACAACAATGACTACTATGATCAATGTAAGTTCATAATTCTCAATTATTCATGTGCTGTGCTTACATGTAAATACATGGAAATGTAAATTAAATACTTTTTACATTGTAGCGACCGAGTTATTTGAAGCGATGCTTGGACCAGGGATGAACTATTCATGTGCACTTTGGCTTGACCCAAAGGACAACCTTGACTCTGCCCAACGAAACAAGATGGACTTGATTGCCCGGAAACTAAAATTAAAACCTGGGATGCGAGTTCTGGACATTGGGTGTGGCTATGGGGCCATGGCCAAGTATTTGGCCGAAGAGTACGGAGTTCATGTCGTGGGCACCACCGACTCCATCGAAGGTGTCAAGTACGCTCGGAACTTTTGCTCAGGACTCTCAGTGGACATAATTCACTGCTCAGACTGCCAAGAACTTATCGACAAGGGTGAAAAGTTCGATCGAATTCTCGTGATCGAAGTGTTGGTTCACATTCCAAAGAAATTCTACCGGAGTTTCTTCTCGGGAATTGGGCGGTGTTTGAAAGATGATGGACTATTTCTCCTCCATGCGATTGGCTCAAACGATCCTCTTTTGCCCAGTGTGAACAATCTTTCGAACACTTATCAGGCGGATGCGAGAATTCCGTACATTGCGGACGTTGTGAAAGGCACTGAAGGACTTTTCATAGTCGAAGACTGGGCAAATATTGGGGCACATTATGACAAGACTCAACTCGCATGGAATGAAAACTTTAACCAAGTGAGGGAGAAATTTGTGGACTCAAAAGGGGAGCAGTTTTGTCGAATGTGGAGTTTCACTCTGTTGTCAAATGCGGCTGTGGCAAGGACAAGAAATATTCAAATATGGCACATTGTGTTCACTAAAAATGGACTTCCTGGAGGATACTCTTACTAAGAATTATTATTATATGATATTAAGATAATTCGAATATTATAATAAAATTCAATCGCTTTAGTTTCTTTTCGCAGAGATTATATTTAATAAATAGAGAGACTCGTTTTTATTTGAAATCTCATGAAACGTGTCTCAATATTCTCACCCAGTATTTCTTTTCTATTTTTCCAGTTCATGAATATTCATGATTATGAACAGCTCATTGATAAAGCATCAATACTTGAGACCAAAATGAATATTCATGCACAAATCTCTTATTTTTAAAGATGATTTTTATGTTGAGTAAAGGTTGCGAAATTTGCCTACAATTTATGTTATGAAGTAAAGAGACAAGTTACAAGATTGGATTCAAGATATTTCTCTAAAACAATTGTAAACCTCTCGTTGTTTTGAACATTTGAAGTGAAAAATTTGTTGAATTTAGATTGTTTAAAGCTTTAAATGGGGTAATTAATAATATGGATAGGCTGCATCATATAAATGTGTTTACTCTTGGAGTAAGTCAAGGATTTTCATTGAGAAGAAGAATGGAATCGCCCATTCTTAGAGCTAGAGATTCCACTTGTAATTGTTCAGAGTCAGGGCCAATCTTTTCATTCTTTGTTCTGCTGAGTGGAGTGTGACGTGACGAGGCTCATTCTCCATACTTTTTTATATAGATTTAAAATTAAATCTGAGTGGGTTCGGAGCCACTTTTATAATCCTACCTAGAATTTAATTAATTATCTAGGGCAAGTGAGATCAAATGAGATTCACCTGGAGGATCGCCATCTGCGTCTTCTTCCTTTTGTCCCCTTTACACTCATCAGTTGCACAAGATGATGAACCGCAACCTAAAGACGACGAACCTCAACCAAAAGATGACGAACCAGTACCAAAAGATGACGAACCAGTACCAAAAGATGACGAACCAGAACCAAAAGATGACGAACCAGTACCAAAAGATGACGAACCAGAACCAAAAGATGACGAACCAAATGGACCGCAGGATGTCTCAGTTGAAGAAATGACGACGAAAAAATCTGTTAGTTTAGTTGAGTTTTCGATGAAGCTTTTTGAAGCATTTGGAGCGTCGTACAGTAAGTTCGCATACCATGGGAATTTTTGTGGATTTATAAACATGGGAGTTGGAGGTCGAGATGGGAGTAACAAACCGAGAGACGCCTGTGATGCTTGTTGTAAAAAACACGAGGATTGTTTCGATCGAATGAGATCTGAGCACATCGAGTGTGATCCTTACTTGACCAAATATCGGTTCAGCATCTCAAAGAAAAAATGTCTGAACGGGAAAGAGACGTGCGGTTCGGAAGTTTGTCGATGTGAAGCTCAACTTATCAACTGTATCAAAAATAAATCGTTGATTCGTAAATTATGCTAAATTCAGACCATCTCCTTAACATTCAAAAATTAAAATTTAACTTTGATATTAATAATAACATCTTATTGTGCTTTATTTTAACTTGCATATGCTTAAATTGTTCAACGATGAGGAGCATCACTTTCAGGGAAGTGGGGGGGGGGAGCAGAAAATTGGATGTACCCCCCGGGCTCTAATTCATGATTTACGGTAATCTCATATCGCAGAAACTGGCACATCCGTTTCTATTTCCAATAGTTTTTTGTCAGGGTTGAACGTATTGTGAACACTAAAAGCTGACGGACACCTGCCCTTCTCAAACGCTTGATAATTCATTGATGCGGGCTATTTATTACTTTTGTGACGCATAGATGAAAGAAAATATTCCAAAACCCGGATAAATTCATTTCACGTTTATATATGACTGACAATTATAAAACGGGTTCATCTAGGTCTCAAAAATTCCTTATAAATATCCACAAGTCTGCCGTAGAATCTCCAATTTTTAAATCTCTAAAAATGCTATTAGAAATATTAACCGCATTTGCATATTTAATGGGAAAGGGAGTACTTTTTATTTTAACATCTAATCTGTCAAATCGAAAAAATCATAGTCTGATCACTAAGACTATTGCTTTGTTTAAAACTAATACACTTACCGTCACGTCATGTCATGGCATATGTAATGAATACGTGTAACGCATTAATCTGTCATATAAGCGTCGTCAGCATACTTCTAAAAATATTATTATTTACCCGTCGTGTCATGCAGTGGTCGGTCACACACAATGATTTTATGAATATGAATAATATTAATGGAATATGACTTGAGAAAATAAACTATTTTATTTACTTGCATGGAATATTGTGCTGAGAATCATAGAGTAAATCTGGCGGGATTCCAAATTTTAACTTTAAATGTTTATTTATTGGGTCTCTCTCTCTCTCTCTGGGCACTGGGTGTAAATCTGGAAATAATGGAAAAGAGATCATTGACTTGATTGTTTTGCCAGAGAAAGTGTTGGAAACAAGGAAGGTTATCCTCGATGCTTATTCCACCCTCATCAAGTGCATCGAAACGAGAAGGGTTCACACATTTCCTCTGTGTTCGGAGCTCTAAAAAATTTGCACCCCTCACTCTCGTGCCCCTGCTTGCTTGGAGTCACCCTTTCTGGTGAACAGTGCAACCCTTTCATAGTTCCACTGAAAAAGAACCCAGACCAGGGTACCTTCCTAACTCTCTCCTTAATATTACTCTGTCTGTACATAATAATTTAGATAGCAGCACATCATAGAGACTAATATGAATCGCTCCTTTTTTTCTTATCTTTTTCTAGTTGATAGAAAGAGGAAGTTGCTGAGCTGCTGAAGGGTCCGGTTGCTCAGTCACTCAAATGGAACCCGCCCCCCCTTCCCCCTGTTTATTTTGTCTGGCTCAAGTGGCTGAGGTTGATGGGGGAGAGAAACCCCACCGAGAGTTGGCCAACCTGGGCACCCTTTTCCTCGCACCCCAACAATCCCCTGTCTCTCCAACAAGGAGGAGGAGGAGCACCCTGCTCAGTGGACCCTTTCAATCGTGCACCACTTGTCAGTGGATTTTGGAGGAGGCCGAGACTCTTCACACCCAACTCGAGAGAATTCGAGCAGATCTGAGGGCAAAACTAGCCCAGCTACGCCAGATCATCCTCAACTCAAACTCACGGACTGACTCTGAGCCGCCACTCCTCCTCTCCTCCCACCAGCAACTTCACAAATGTCGAACTGAGATCCTTGAACTCTGTTCACCTCGTAAGTCACCTTTCATCCCCCCCCCTAATATATATAGCCAGATAATAAGGGAGAAAAAAAGCTAATCGTTCTTTTTATTTCTACTACTGTAGAGACTGAAGAATGTGATGAAGAAGAAGGTGCCCTGCCAAACGTCAAAATAGAATGTGTGGACGAGGGCGAAGGAGGCGAGGAAAGTTTGTATTATGAGGGGGAGGATGAGTGGGAAGAGAGGGGAAATCTCCTCTGGGAAACCTCACAAAATGTCCACGTCACTCTGGTCAAGGAAGAACCCAAAGATGCAGAGTCAACGAGCTCCTCGGGGGAGGAGCAAGGAGGAGGAGGAGCAGCGGACGATCCATCTTGGTCTGAGGAGGAGGAGGACGAGGAAGGACCCATCATTAGGCCAATCAGCTTCACCCGTCGATCATCAAGGTAGCCACACCCCCCCCCCATGCCCTTTTACTAATTTTTACAATGTGATATATAACTGCTCCTTCTTTCTTGTGAGTAGGAATAAGGCGAAGGGAGAGGAGACCACGAGTCCACCACGAGGAGGAGGGAGAAAGAGAAAACCTTCTCCTCCTCCTCCTTCAGTCAACACTAAAAAGGTAAGCTAAAAGACCTTCCATTCTAATAGCTATGTCAAGAGGATTCAGAAAGAGAGATAATTATTTCTCTTATTGTTCATCTGCTGACAGAGAAAGAAGGAGGGGAGAGAAGTGTGCGGGGTGTGTGAGAAACCTTTTGTCTCTGCCCAGACGCTGGAGCAACACATGCAAAAGTTCCACTCGAAGAGCGGCCGTTACGCCTGCACCCTCTGTCCAAAAACATTCTTACGTCGGAAAGATCGAAAGGCCCACGAGGTGCGCCCCCCCCCCTTTTATGTTATTAATCATCTCCGTTAGTACTTTAAATAAATGTCTGACTGATTGGACTTTGTTGCAGAGTCGTATTCACTGTGAAGAGGCCTCGCACCCCTCCTGCTCAATCTGCAAGAGAAAGTTTAAATGTGAGACGACCCTGGGTGCACACATATTCATGGCTCATGAGAAAGGACTGAAAACCCACGAGTGTGACCTCTGCTCCAAAAAGTTTGTCCTCGAGGTGAACCTCGAGCGTCACCTCGACCTCCACAAAGTGGATAAAGAGAAGCCCTGTGTGTGTCAAGTGTGTGACGGACGCTTCCCAGACGAAGAAGACTTGGAGTTGCACGTGGAGAGGGCGCACAGCCGTAAAAAGTACGCCTGTCCCATCTGTGGCCAAGGATACACTTCAAAGAGCACCCTCCGAAGACATGAGCGTACGCACACAGGAGAGAAGCCCTTTTCGTGCTCCCTCTGTCCCGAGAAATTCATCGATCGAGCTGCAGAGGCGTACCATCGACAGAAAGTGCACACAAAAGATGAAGAACATTTTCTCTGTCCCATTTGTGGTCGAAAGTTCTTTAGTAAGTTTATTCTAAAGAGTCACGTTGAGAGACACGAGGGAAAGAGTTATCCTTG
>JAQFZZ010001658.1:0-10476 GCA_034696405.1 Isotoma caerulea
TGCACTGGACGCCTGCGTCTATTGGTTAAATATTCATCTTACGATACTTGGTACACCCGTTTGCAATGGTTTATTTTATACTATGTATGCTCTATCTCTATTTTATACTAAGCTTTATCTTCATTTAAATATTATAATTTATAATAACCTGCATTTTGCCGATTTGTCTAGTATGCCAAGCAATGAAAAATTAAAAACGGAAGATCCAAAACAAGACTATTCATAACCTTTACAAAAGGAGCTTTTGTAATTGCCTAATTTCATTAAATCTGATTTAAAACTCTGTCTGGATTTAATTTAAATATTCATCTTTATCTTATCTTCATTTAAATATTATAATTAATAACAGCACGATGATATAGCTGGAATAGCGAAAAAAATTGGGATTGTTGATAATTCCCAATATGCGGAATATGCGTGCGTACATTGACAGGGTACTTGTTCCCTGTGTCCCCGACATAAGGAGGCCCCCTTGTGTCCTTAGGATGCAAGGGGCCGAGTCTCACTCTGTACGGTGTATCCTTCTACCCTACGACATATGTATATAAAATCAGCGGTATGTGGCAATGAAAAGAAATGGAAATTCGTACAGAAAAATTTATAAACTGCAAATACGTATTTTAATTAAATATAAGGATTTCTCGAATGACGCCCCATGCGATAAAGGTGAATATGACGGTGCAGTTATTCGTAGTGAAGAACGTATGTATTTTTTTAACTGAAAAAATCATTTTATGAATAAAAATGGCTTATTAATGAAACGTTTCATCACATATTATGTCTAGCATGTGCATCAATAGGGCATTGTTATGACCGCAGAACGGAACAATGCCATGGGGGGAAAACAGTTGAAATGGTGAAAGGAGAATATGCTTGCCCATCTCAGCACTCTGATGTTGTCTGCTGTGTGAAGAATCCTGAGCGACCCAAAGTTTATAATGAACACCGTAAAATTTTATCATTTGAATTTAATAACTTGACATACCGATGTAAACTCAAAGTTCTAAAATAAAATTTCAGCTTGTAGCTCAGTAGGACATTGTTACGACCGTAATAACGGCTCTTGCCCTGAAAATCGCCAAGCTTTAAAAATTGGAAATGAAGTGGCCTGTCCCACACAACCAGGAAATGTCATTTGTTGTAGGTGTGCAACGTCAACGCCTCTGGTCAGCCCACCTTTACCGATGCAACACATTGTCCCGAATGAATATCGTAACGTTTTTTATTGACAATATTTGCTTATTTTTTATTGTACTTTTCGCTAATTAATTGTAAGTTCTTATTGATTTCAGCCTGCAGTGTATACGGATTTTGCTTTAACTTTGCGACTCAAACTTGTCCTAGTGGCCGTGCAGTTCCAACCTACAATATGCAGTGGTTGTGTCCAAGACAAATGTATTCTACCGTTAGCTGCTGTATTACCAACAGGCCAGGAAATGCAGCTGGCTTAGGCTCCGCCACAGATCCTTTAAATTCATTTATTGGTTGTTTTTGCACACCCCTTTTTGTTTTACTTCATGCATCATACTTTCTTAGCCAGGTAAATTCATATAAATGAAATATTACCAATACCAACATCCCAACAAATACGTTTAATGGTCACTATGGCGAATGGTATGTCCATGAGTATGAAAGTTTCTCTTTTCATACTCATGGATAAAAATCAACATGGAAAATTAAAATGCGTTTGACCTTGGTGTAATGAACAATAGCAATGAGATAAAATTCATTTGAAGTAAAACCTCTAATTAAACATTAAATAATGTTGCAATTTCTCATTTTGAAAAGAATTTAAATATTTACAACTAACATACAAATATGTAGTATGATATGTATTTCACCCGTAGTTTTCCTCTGAATTTATTTAAGGAGTTCTTTTGTTCTAGGGAAACAGTTTACCCAGAGGCCCTAAATCAACTATTGTTAAACCCGAATTAATCTAATCATTATATTAAATAAAACAACTAACGTTCTATTCTTCTAACTTAGAAATATACATTTATTTGTAAAACTAATTTTTACTCATTTTTTGGGTTAAACTTTTGATTAACAATCAAACTGTTGCGAAAAAATGTAGTTACTTCGATTCACAATAGCCGTTTTTCCCTTGCAAACTTAACCAGTTCTTTCACCTTTTGTGCTGAAACGCAAATAGGTTGTTTTCATTAAACACGATTTTGCAAAAACAGAACTGTTAAAAATGTTAATTTCGTTTTAAGATTGACTATAAGCACAAAAACATTTCTAGTTTGAAAAGTCGTAAAGATTTACAATGCGTAAAAATTCGCTCTTTAATTCACAATTAATACTCCCAACCAACAAATCTACTACGTATTAAATGTATTTCAATCTCAAGTGTCATTTATAAAACTTGCAATTTAAATAAAAAGTAGCATGGCTGAACCCAATACAGTCAACATTAACAGTAGAACAATTCATTAGCAAACTCAATATATTCAATAAATTATTCAATAAACAAATTATTATTACATAAGCAACTTAAGTACTTTAAAATGACTAAGTAGTGTCCAGCTATAAAGAAGCGGAGCTTCTTTAAGGTTTTCACTGCGTCCATCTGTCTGTCTGTCTGTCCGTCTCCCACTTTATTCGAGAACGGTTTGACATATTCGGATGAAACTTGGCACACATATTCTAGACCCCAAAGGGCTTCATGATTTCGGAAACCTGTAGGACCGCCCACAAGGTCACAATTAAAAGGACAAATTTCGACCCAAGATAGGGGTAAATATTTTTTTTTCTAAAATTGTTTTTCCTCCACCACCGCTTCTGGAGAATTTTTTTGAAACCTACTCTAAAGTAGGATGAGCAATATTATAGGGTTCACTTTCATTCACACAACTTTGCAGTACTTTTGAAAAACCATAATATATGGTTGTATGGTAAATGGTAATATTGTGGAATGACCACACAAGAGACTACTGGGATGTTACTCAGAAAATTTGTTAGACTGAAAAGAAATTTATAAAGAAAACATTAGGGAAAAGAGGAATGATGATTGGCATGTATTCAGTTGTCCCTTTAAAATGTGCAATTTCTCCCTTTAAAGTGTTGAAATTTCCCTTTAAAATAATAATTTTCCCTTTAAGCAATGATTTATAAAAATCTGTAGCATAGTATGAAAATGTTTTTTTAATAACAAAATCAAAAATCACATCAATGTAATCAATTAAAATATTACAATAGGAGCCTAGCCAAATTAATCTAGTCATAAGAACAAGAGCGTTGCTGGCTTTCTTTGGGCATCCTCTTTTTGTCCCCAAAAGAATAGATTTTGCCTCGGGAACTATTTGAAACGATCCTTTTTTATCGCAAGGCCCAGGACGTACGCTAGCATATGTAATTTTTGTGAAAGTATGGACGAGTTCCATTTTTATCTGCATGGATTTCTATTTTCTAAAGACGAGCCACTGCTTTCTTGTAAGTGTCGAAAGATTTCCAGAAGCATCTACCGAAAATTATAATGTAAATGTTTATGTCAGTTTCGCTCAGCTTTGGTGTTTGCTTTCACTAAATAATTAGAGTTATCATCGGCCCCGACTTTTTGACGGCACTCGACTGTTTGCTCATACTGATGCTCATGCTTTTATTCGTTTAAAACTATGGTTCGATATGCAGTAGCAACTTTATGTATCTCAGTAAAATCTTTATTGTTTTAACAACAGAGATAAAACTTGAAACTGATAAGTATATGTTCAAGTACATTGATAAGTATGCAAACTCTGGACCCAGTGGACCAATTATTTACCGGTACAATAAAGGCGAATAAAAAGAGCCCATTTTGATAAGAGTTTTTAACCTACTATATCAGGTTATTTCTGGGTGTGAAATTCTCATGTAGGACTTTATCGAATTTTAGGTAAGGTTTTGAAAAATCAGCAAATTGTGTAGCTACCGTATTTCAAAATGTGGGTCTTTATTTTTTCACTCTCCTCAATAGGGCTTAGTTAAATTTTTCATTAAGAGGTTTAATTAAATGAAATTGTCTTGTAATTTATTTTTGAAAGTTTATAATAAAAATATTCTTATTTATTTAATTTTTTTCTGTAGGTGTTTTTAACACCCCCGACCATATATATATTTGTTTATACTTGAATGTTTCCAATGTCCGTAAAACTGCCTAGCTACGGCATCCCTCTAAGGTTAGGACACTTCCCATTAAAACTTGAACTCAGATTTCATGGGGTCCCCTACATGAATCACCCCGGTTACCGAAATTTCAAATTGAGTCCAGTCCTCGGTCAGTTTCCAGAAAATCCCGTGCTAGGGATCGGCCTTTCTAAGGTGTCTATTACAGTCCTCTCCACCACCAACTGAACTGACCGGCTTATTTATTACTAATATGAATATTATTGATTTTACTACTACTTGGTGCAAAAAACGTTAAAACGTCCATGAAATCAATAATTTATTTTCAAAATTTTTTTTCTCAGTTTTTCGAACGTATTAAAAAATTCAATTGGGGATGGCCGAACGACCAAGCAGCAGTTCCATCAACTGCCAAATTCCAAGAAAAAAAGCAGCTAAGAAACAAAATTTAGTTGGGATTTTAATAAAATATCCCGTTTTATTAAACAAATGGTCACAATTTTGTGCCGAATTGGAATGTCCAACACAAGACAAACTTCGATGGGATCGAGGGATAAGGAATGGAACGTTTGAGTACTTTGAAGTTTTCTCCGAAATGCTCAACAATTGGATTGACAGAAATTCAAACAAAATGACTGTTGGGGATCTGTGCTGTGTTTTGAAGGGAATTGAATATGTTGATGTTGCTGGTATAAAACTTATATTTTTGAGCTTACTTATAAATTTTGAACATAAATTTATTTTAATTTAAAAAAACAGACAAACTGGAAAGCGATTTCAATAAAGATGAAATCATTCAACAAGGCGATAATTTGGCAGCAGAAAAAAGTGTATTCCTGCGGACTGCAAAAGAAATAAATTGGCCCCTGAAGCATGGACTTTTCGTCCCCACTGGAAACTTTACCGGAAGAGAAGAACAACTTGAAGAAATCAAAACTAATTTTAATTCGAAAAATAATTTAATGTTAATAACTGGTCTTGGTGGGATTGGGAAAACAGAGTTGTGCAGGAAATTCGCCTATGAGATTTTATCAAGTTGCGTTTGGTTGCATGGTGAGAATTTAGAGACGCTACGTGAGTCTGTTTTGAAACTTGCAAGTGAGTTGGGTATAACGAATGAGGGTGATCCAACTGTTTCAGAGTATTTCGAGTACATCGTTTCTTTCATTTTGGAAAATAGCAATCATTTGTTATTGGTTATTGACAACGTGGATGTTAGTTATTCTGAGGTATGGAAGATCATCAAAATTATTAGGTTGGCTAAATACGAAAAGATGTTTGTGATTGTAACGAGTAGGGATAAAAATGTTCTACAAAGGGCAGGAATCACGATGCAACTCGACATTCTTTCGAAATTGCAGGCTAGAAGAATGTTACAAAGTTTAATGAGTGGTTTGAGTGATTCGGATGCGGACAAATTGAGTGAGTTGGTTCAATATTTCCCATTGGCTTTGCAGCAAGCATTGGGTTACATTGAACAGCAAAGAGAGCATTTCAGAACGACAAATTATTCTGTATCTGATTATTTAAATGAATTTGAGTTAAAAAGGTCACAAATGTTAGGTCATAAATTGAATGAACTTGAACATGATTATGCAATGACGACTTCAGTGACGTGGGACATGACATTTCGCAAAATGAGTGAGGGTGCGATTGAGATTTTGAAAATAATTGCATATTTGGAGGCTGATGGTATAGAGTTGAAGTTTTTCGAAAAGGTTTGTACGCAAATGGGTGTGGTTGATTTTGATGAAGGGCTTCATATGCTGAACAGTTATGGTTTAGTTAAAATAGAAGATTTCTATACAAGATTGTATCATATAAGAAAAGATAAAGGAGTAGATAAAAGAGTTAGCGTCCATCGGTTGGTTCAGGAGGTCATGAGAGGGAGGGTGGGTAAAGAGGATTATATTAAGAGATTATTTGATATCCTTGTTTTGGTTTTATGGAAATTATTTTGGAACAGACTCTATTTCTCCCACGATGTCCACTTGAAAAGTGTTTTTAAATTTGTTTGGAAATGTGAGATGCGGGACATCAAAAACTTTGAAGATGCGCTTTTCTTTCTTTTATATTTGGATAGGATTGACTGTGCTGAGAAATTGACTAAAATAAAATATCCTCATATTCAATTTAGTTCAGAATTTGGAGTAGAAAAGAGGGAATTCCTTGAGAAGGTACTTTTGTGGTCACTCGTCTGTCAAGATTCAAGGACGAATAGTGAAGAGATTAAAAAGGGTGAGTTCAATGTACGCTGGGAACGTGTTAAATTTTACCCTCTTGAGACACTTGAAGGATGTTTGCAAATATCACAAAAATACTTTGATGAGAGTAGCAAAATAACTTTTGCTCTTAAAAGTATACTCGTGAGAAAGTTGGCTAAATGGGATGATATTGATAGGGCGCTTGAGTTTTGTGAGGAGTTGGCTACTACTTTTCCATTCGAAGATGACGATAGACAGGCAAATCTTTTATATAATACCATTTTCTACATTTTGTCGTACCTTGAACAAAAAGTGAACAGTTTTACTCCCTCGCAACTTGCTAGTCTTGAGAAAATAATGAACAAGCTTGTTAAAACTAATCCAAACGATATAAAAGAACTGATTGAGCTAGAAGCACTTTGGTGTGACTTGAAAGGTTATTATAAAAAGGCACTCGAATTATACACGAAATTAGTTCAGGAGGGAAGATACTACGAGTATAAAATAATCGAACTCAAAATAAAACTCACTGATTTTGATAGTACGACAGTTGAGGAATTTGTAAGGGAATTTGGTGGGGTCGACTTAGACAATCATTATTTCGGATTGCGAGGGTTAGAAAAGATGTTAGAAATTTGTGAATTGAATTTGGGTTCGGTTCATGAACTCACAATTAGCCTTAAACTGGCAATGGCTGGGAAGTTGTGCAATGGAAATACAACAGAAAAAAGAGAGAGGTGCATAGAATTCTGTGAACAAGTTCTACGTTCGAAATTTGATCAGAAATACGAAGATGCTTTCATCATTCTCTGTAGCGCTAGAAATATCAAAAAAGATTTTGACGAGCGTAGAAAGATTCTACAAAATTTGTTGGATAGCAAACGGAAGGATTTAGGGAATGATCACAGCAACACAAAAGTTGTTTTCCAACTTTTGCAACATTTTATTAGTTTCAATAAAATATATAAATATTTATAAAATGTAGTCAATGACCCTTCAAAGCGCATAGTTATAGTTTTTAGTTTTTACCATTTTTACCACTTACCAGTGGTTTTAATCATTTTTACCAGTGGTATGGTAAAAATGTCTTAAAAGTGGTAAAAACGAAACCCTGCTTTCAATGCATAACAGAACAAAAATACCCGAGGAGAAAATCAATAGAACTTTTTTCTAAATGGTTCTGACGCATGTTATTTTTTCACATAGGTTTGGTTTGGGTTTCAAAAAACTTACAATTAGCCTCAGTTTTACAGATAAGAAATACCATACATTCAGAACCACAGTGTAATGCCTTGTACAGGTTTCCTAAAATAAGTTCAATTCCTACGTTAAATTTCTTTCTCACATTTAAAAATCATGGGTATAATTTGAGCCTTAAAATTTATCTAATCGTAAGAATATAGCAATAATTATTATCTTCAATGATGGCTTTAAAATCGCATAATGCCTAAATAATTTAGTGTCATTAGATGTAAACCAATAATTGCACATGTATGATGTTTGATACTAACAAGACACTTTAATAAAGGATCTTTGAACTTTGATAATATTTTTGAAAATCAAGAAATACAACGAATAACTTTGGACTTGTTTTAAAATTATTCAAATCCTCATATTTCAAAGCATTACAAAGTTTGCCCTGAAAAAACACGGATATTTAAATACAAACTGATTCTAATTAAAAATAGTTGAATAACATGAAAAAGTAATATAACATTCCAGCCCAAAATTCGGGCTTTATAAATATTATCTACATTGCCTTGCCTTTCCAAAATTTGTGACATAATAGTTAATCAACGGGGCAAAAATGTAGGTAATTACAGCTTCAATGTGAGTAAATATATTTTTCTGTATAGTGTGCTTAAAAGTTACAACAGTTGACAGTACAGATTTTTAACATTTACTTTGTTAATCGAAATCAGATATCAGACCATTCTTATATCGCACAAACGCACGATACTTTAATTTCAGGTCGCAATATTTTGTTTAAATTGCAGCATAATTTATTTGTTTCTTGCATTATTTTTCAGAAAAATTCAAATTTTTAAAAAATGTTCCCAAAACATTCATTGATTTGCCCTTAAAATAAACAAGAAAGAAAAATGTTCTCTGCAGTACAAACCGTAACATAATTGCAAACTTATCTCTAGCAACGACATGAAAATCCCCTGAGTAAATTTTAAAAGGTTGACAAGATCGCATAGCCATTCTTAGTGCTTTACGATTCCACACTCTGCGCGATTTGTTCATAGTATAAATTGCCATTTTTGAATGTGGTTGTACATTTGCCGTCGTACCCAGTATGAATTTGGTCACAATGTGAAGAAAAATGAAAGCGATGGGAAAGCACGAATAAAAGAACCAAGCTAGTCTTTCATACATTGTTATCGTAACGTACAATGCCATGATTCCTGTTAATGCAGTAGTAGCTGCCTCCATAACGGGTAGAAGAATTTTTCGAAATACGCAATTATAATATTGCTCAATTATTTGGACTTGGCGGTAAAGCTGTAATTGAATTCTAAACCTGCCCAATCGAATTCCATTGATTCGTTGAAGGTCACTGTAAAACAATTAAAGTTCAATTAAATAACTTTTGTTAAAAAGCGTTTAAAATTTACGCCATCAGTGAAAACGATTCATCCGATTTCACAAGATGTAATTGCATTTTTGCAAGATTAGGTTTGGTAGATTTAGATTCAACGTTTTAGGTCTAGGAGTGATAACAAAATCTAACAGGTTTGAATCAGTGGATTTTTCCTGAATAAAACCAAAGACTTCAACTGTTGAGATGTATAAGTTGTAGTGTATAAAAGAAACTAATTTCAGGGTCCAAAATCAAAATTCTTGCATACATATTTTTGAAATTTATTTCTACTGCTGCTTTTGTAAAAAAGTTTTTTTTAATTGCGTTATCGAAACTTTAAAATAAAAATAGTGGAAGCAAACAGGAAGGAAAATATGAATGTCTGAACTAAATAAGTTGTCAACTTTTTCTATACAATAAAATATTTACTAAAAATCAAAAACGAATCATCAATAAAAACTCACAATTTACGCACCTGATAAACACGAGGTAACTATTAATTGAAACCGCAATTTGAATCGCAAGTACAAAGGCAAACATAGACGGATTTACATAACTAATACTCATCAATAAACCCATAGGAAAGAAAGCACTGTGCAAATTCACTCCATTTAACCGGCTGACTGCAGTCAATTTGAACCAACCAAAATCCCATAAACTGAGGCCCACAAAGGAAAATCCAAAAAGGTAAGGAAACCAACAAAGAAAGTAGAGCCATAAAGAAAGTGAAAAACAGCATGAATTCAAAGCCCTTATCCCGAATTGAAATACCATGTTTTTTCCTTAAATGATCTGTCAATTTAAAAATTATGCTATAAAAATATATTCAAATTCATTGTTAAAAAGAAGCATGATTTACTCACTGTTTGCAAATGTTTCAAAAATTATAAGATGATTCATCATTGTATGGCTAACAATTGGTCATAACAATGAAACATCCAAGAAAGGTTGCACAACCCACTGGCAATTACAGGACCTGTGGTAAATACGAAAATGAAAGTTTCCACAGTATTAAGTTCATGTTTAGCATTTCTGGTCATCAGTTCCAAACTCCTTAACAAAAGGTAAATAGTGTTAATGTAAACGGACGAGTTCCAACAGCGCCATAGAATTATTTCCTTTTTACTACTGAACTTAAGCTCTTCCTTTGCATGATCCCATTCGTATGGAATCAGTCCAAAATGTGATAATAATTGCGTTTGAAGTATTATTAGGGGTAATGTTTGACTTGCTATCATTTTAAATGGATTTTAATGAGCTCTGATATTTAAATGTGTGCTCGTTAAAGAGATAAAACTTATTGAATGACAACTATTGCAAATGTTATGGCATTTAAATCTCTAGCTGTCAATTTTAGGTTACCTCTAGGTTTATTATATAATTATTTTCTCCAGGAATTGTGCTCATTTTCGAAATTAATCTTCGAGACTTCGAGACATCTAAAACGGAATTATTAGTATCGTAAGATACTATTGCGAATGGGGTTGCCGTCTGTCCGTCTGTCTGTCCGTCGTAACGATAACTCAACAACTGTTTGACATAGAGACTTGCAATTTGGCATACCCATTTCTAATTTTA
>JAQFZZ010001659.1:0-10475 GCA_034696405.1 Isotoma caerulea
CTTTAAATTAGATACTTAACAACTTAACCATCTACAGCATGTTACTTGATTTATATTTGTATAGCTCGAATAATGTTTCAAATGCAAGTAGCTCTTGCGTACAAACATTTACGGGACTTTCGAAGAAATATGGAATGGTTTGGAACGAAGCAGCAAAACAGATGTTTTTCCAAAGTATTCTGGGAAGTGCAGAAGATACAGGAAGAAACGTTCTCGATTTTGATGACAGAACCTTACGGAAGCGTAGAACATGAATTGTCCCTTGTCCTTCAGGAAGTGATTGAAGACCAAGTAGACCTTTTATGCCTTACACCTATTGATGTTCCATTAGATTGTCCATCAATTTACAATCTACATAAAATTTACACCAGGTTCAGTAATGAATATTACTATCCAGCTATTCCTATTTATGAAGACAAAGATATAAATGACTTTGTGATTTCAACTGGGCCGTGCGGTAGGCACATGGTTGAAAAATTAAACTATACAATATAGAATTATTAAAATGTAATCATGTATTGCTACATGACTTATGATACTCTTAATTTATAAGACCTCAGAAGTTGCGCACTTAACGATTAGTCGATAAGGTTAATCAATGAAATAGGAAACTCTTTTTACTTACGCACTTTTCTTTCACATGAGTCTTTACTCAGTATTTGTAAATAGTTTTTAAATTCGGTATTCAGCAAATTTTTATGCAATGCTTTTCATAATGTTTAGGATTTGCCCAATTTTTAAAAAGTTTTAAAAACAATTTTGCATACAGTTATTTACAGCCTAAGTTTGTATAACTTTTAAGTTGTTTCATTTCAACTTCGTTATAATTTGATGTGAAGAATGATTGGTTAATTTTTATAGAATCAGACATAATGTCTCGTTTTTGTGGTTTGTAAATGAATGATTTTACACAATTTGTAAATTACAAAGACCTTTTGGCATTTTTATGGTTAAATGCTAAGTAAATACAGATTTTGAAAATTAGTATGCTTTGTATTATTCTTAATTTTTTATGGCTTCTAATAATGCCTCTATACTCAAGCAAATGTATATTTGAGTGCATGTCTTTGATAGTATTTTTGAATACGGATTTATCCTAAAACGGGGTATTAAAACTATTGGTATTTTTTCAAACGTCCTAGCACACAGGAATTTTATTCCTGGGCTGTTGTTAGGGCCTGTCATTTTTCAAGGTCCAAAAGGAAGGCTTCAATTTTTTTGGAGGTATAATGTTTTTTTTTCTTTTCCGTTCAGAGGGTTGTACTTAATTTTATTAGTAATCAGTGTCCCAGCCTTACTTGTTAGACACTTCTATCTTCCAACCTCCATGTCGTCTCCTCGGACTCATTTCAGGAGACGCAGCCGAGAATAGTCGCTTCTCAGTATTACTGTATACCTACGTGAATTTGTGTGCCGTAAAATGTGACCGTGTTTTCCATCCACATGGATAATACCGCTCAAAAAGTCTGATTATGTGTTCTGTATGAGGTATGAGTATGACCCACTTCTCAATTTTAAGAAAAAAAGCAGGTAACTTTAGCCTTGCGACAAGGCACGTAGACCCTTATTGCACAGCATTAAATGTCCACGTGCCTTAGATTTACGGCCTTTGTAGAAAAAGGTAGAGCATTTTTATTGCATATTGTTGTGTAACACGAAAATACTGAATCTTTGCATAAGATGCGTTGTTATGGTATTGTGTTGAGACTATTGTTGAAAGCTATTATGGATGATCCGTGTGGTAAGTTTCCGAAAACAATTAATATAATTTAGGTAATCGTAGAAGACTATAAGTTTCCTCGTACAATTGTGTACGATCGTATTTTGTTTTTATTTGTTTTCCAATCTCATTCATTCGCAGACTCGCAGAGGTGTAAATCCTGGATTTCCTGAAGTATGGCCATAGCTTATAGGGATATTTGCTGTGATGGCTTGTACTATGAGCCAGACGTTAGGACGGAAAGGGCTACGTTTGCTATGAGCTGTTTCTGGGCACCCGAAGCGATATTTGGATGTACGCCTGGAGTCGTTCGAACACGAGTGGGCTATGCTGGGCTTGGAACAATGGCAAATCCTTCATACACGAATATGTAAAGTTTTTCAGTCACATCTTTCAAAACATCTACCATTTAAAAAAATGTAATTGAATAAGTTTATTTTCTATAGATTTGACTACACGGAGACCGTAGATATGGAATTTGACCCTTTGAAGACGAATTTTGCAAAGCTTATCGATATTTTTTGGAAGAACCATGACCCTACTGTTCCGTGTTCTCGGCAGGTGTGATGAAATTATAAATAATTTACATATATGTACTAAAGTATGCTATATCCTACCTACACGAAATAATCAGAACATTAATCCAACGTTTGTTGAATGCAAAAATCCATAACAGCGATGGGGTTAAATTTTTTTAACGTCATATTTATCTTGTTTTTATATTCCTGTAGTACATGTCTATAATATTCTACCACACACCTGAACAAAGAGAACTGGCCGAAAAAACACTACGTCGAGAAGTTGGATTAAGGAGTCGGCCAATCAAGACTCAAATTTATCCTGCCAAAGAATTCTATGAGGCTGAGTAGTAAGTGGCCAAATATAATGAAAGATAACTGTTATACGTTTTGCAAATATTCCAACTACTCATCTTTTTTTATATGTTTAGCTATCATCAGAAATACTTCTTACAAAAGTACCCTTACATTTTGAACATGCTGGATATAAAAGTTGGTCTACCGATAATCCGCTCCAAGGCTGCAGCAAGACTGAACGGCTATGTGGCTGGATTTGGGTCGTTGCAAGATTTTGAAGGAGAGTGGCGTAAATTAAACCTTTGCTGTGAACTTGTGGAATACATTCGAAAAATCATCTTTCTGAACTACAAGAAACCAATAGGATGTGCTCCTCATTAAAAATTGATCTGAAAACCTTTGTCCCAAATCAAATTTTTTATCCAAGTAGGATATCATTATCTATAATACATTGAACGGCCATTAGCTTTCTCATTTAATGAAATTTTTGTCTTTCATCAATTTAAAATGTTGATATATATACTAAATCTGTTAGTTCTTCTCATGAGTAGAATAAACGTGTGAATATAACAAAACGTTGGATTTTGGTCACAAATATTAAGTTACTATAACCATAATATATTAAGGTAGCATTTCATTGTTATGGATAATCTCAGAATTGATTACAACAAGGTACTGATTGTATATAAGTACTAGCAGTTTTCTGTATCCTCGTTAAAACCCAGAATGCTGTTTTGTACTAGATTCTGCGGTAGTAAGATCAGACCCAATTTTATGCAAACAAACTGGGCCAGCCGCTCTGCCTTGAAAAAGTAACACAAAAACAGAATAGTCCTATAGTTTACTGAAGTAGTATGGAAGAAATGTCAAAGTCTGTGTTATTGTCTAGGTAATTTAGCTGTAAGTCGTAATTTGTATAAATGATAATGTATTATTATGGAGGATGGCTAACATAAAATCATGATACCTTGACTAGAAAAGGTTCCAAAAGGTTTTATTTGTTATTCGGCTATTTTGTTTGGAACTAATTAAAAAACATCTCAGTTTTAAAATAAGACCAAGTTGTATGGGTTTTAATTTAATCTAAAAAATTTACTGTTGCAATACAAATCTGCCTAATTTTGGGTATCCATAATATTTAGGCTTTCAGTTTCGAAGAAATATCTATGTTTGTTCATTAAGAACTCAGGTTGTAAGATTATCATTAATGGTATGCTATGCTTGGCGTTGGAGGTGGATTGTGTAAGTATAACTTGTACATTATTTGACCAATTACTAAAATAAGATCAATTTTAACGAAATGTAATCTTAAATATTATAGATTATGCGGAAGTTGAAAATGGCAATGGAACTCTCTCGGTCCCCCCCGGGGGAGAGGTTGCAACGGAAAATGGATTTCATCAACAGCAAGTCGGAGAATTTCAAAAGTCTCATTCCGTGTTGGTTGATGGAGGTGATCGATTTGGGGTCAGTGCGGTCACCATCGATCTTCAAGAAGAATTGCTGTGGATGGGAAATCAAGGAGTAAGTGGTTATTGAATTAAATGAATAGTATTACTTTGTTCTACGAAAATTATTGAAATTATTTATAATTTAATAGGGACACGTAACTTCCTACTATGGAGCAAATATGGAGAAATACACGTGAGCGTTTTATTATTAAATGTTTCACTTTATAAAAATCACATTGTTTAGTAATTTTACAGATTAATCACATTATTCTAATTTTTATAGATCATTTCAAGTTATCAACAATCAGGAAATAAGACAAATTTTAACATTTGATGAGCTCATTCTAATCTTAAGCCAGTCCCAACTAAGAGGGCAAATTCGACGAGGGCTTCCAGTGTTCACCCATGTGTAAGAAGTACTCAGCAATTTGTGATTTTGACAATCGTGCATCTGTTAATCTTTTATATTATTTTAGATCTGAGAACTTAATGGACATGCAGTGCATGCTTCAGACTTCACCAACAACAGTTTTACTAGGGGGACATCAGGAATCGTTAGTTGAGTTTGATTTAGCACAATCGATGGAACGAAACACTGTACATATAGGAGAAGCTGGGTGTGCAATTTTAAGAATTCATGGTCACAACAGAATTTGTGCAGGTCAAGCCACGGGTGAAATTCATTTGCTAGATTCAAGAACGTACAGAAAAGAACAAACTATTGAAGCTCATTCTGGAAGTCTTTCAGATTTTGATGTTCATGGGTATATAGTATTTCATATTTACTATTCATTACTTGACTGTAAGCAATTTTACCGTGAATTTCTTCATAACGTTCCGTATTTTTTAAAGGAATTTGTTAGTTACCTGTGGATTTTCATCAAGGCATGGAGCATTAAGTGTCGACAGGTTTCTAAAAGTCTATGATTTGCGAGTTCTTCGGGCTCTGGCACCGATCCAGGTGTCAATAGATCCTTTAATGCTACGGTATTTTTTACTGATATGCTTGTCTTTAAAAACTATATTTATAATTTTCTTTAAAGGTCTTTAAACATTGTATAACTTATGTATGTAGATTCCTTCCAAGCTTTTCGTCTAGAATTGCAACCGTATCTACTGGAGGTCAGATGGAAGTTTTAGAAACGCAAGCCTTGTCCACAGCTAACATCATGATCTATCAAGTTGCTTCAAGTGCGTCAATGTGTATGGCCTTTGACGTATCATCTTCATGTCACCACATGGCTTTTGGAGATTCAGCTGGAACACTAAATTTGTTTTCTTCAAATCCTACTGCAATGTTTAATTCTTTTTCAAGAGACACCGAATTTGCAGATCCAGTTGAACAATTTCCCCCTATGAGTATTACTGATGAAATGGCTTGCCTTGCTTCGATACCTCTGCCTCTACTAAGTGCCCCACTATCTTCTGACTGGCCTGCTCACCTAATCCAGCCAGGTTATAGAAGACATCCTGATGTGGATCCACAAATTCTTCAATCTATGAAAATGGTTGGAACGATTTGTTATGCTCCTAATCCAGGAAATTTTAGAAGAAACCAAATTCAAGACAAGTTCGATTCAAATCCAGGAATATCTGTGATTAACAATAAGCAACCCGTAAGTCCTGGCGTCACATCTACAGGAAGCTATCATACTTCACCAAATCGTTCTTTTCTTGGAAATAATCCTTTTTCACTCCCAGGATCCAGCCCTCAGAGTACGATTTCAAGCATCTTTAACTATAAATACACAAGTGTTAAGTTTTTTTATATTATTTGGCAAATATTTTTTCTTTTATAAACAATGTAGATTTTCATCCAAGGCATTCACCAACTTCCCACCCTTCAGCAAGAGGTGCATTAAACTTCGGTTCTTCGAAGAATATTCATCATGGCGTCGGTGGAAGTAGCAGTCATCATAGTTCTCGGTTTTATCAAAATAGATTCCAAATTCCAAAGCGCTACGCGAAAATAGATTGGAAGAAGAGTTTTTTCGAAGAGGCTGATATGGAACCTTTTAACAAAACAAAGTTCTCTGGACTTGAAGCAATAACTGTAAACTCGTACTGCAATGCAATGCTGCAAGTACTGTATCATATTGAATATCTCAGAGGATTTTTGCTCAGCCATTTGTGCAAGAAGGACGCGTGTCTTAGTTGTGAACTTGGATTTTTGTTTCACATGATGGATCAAAGCAAATCTATACCTTGTGCGGGAAGTAACTTTCTTCGTGCTTTTCGAGTTGTTCCTGAAGCTTCTGCTTTAGGGCTAATACTTCAAGAAAGTCAAGCGAAACAACGTTCAGCCTTTTTCAGATTAATTCAGGCGAGTTTAACTCATTTCTGTTTTATATGCACGTGTCAAATGATTTATAATCTTGAAACTCGGGAACTAAACTCACTTTTTGTACTTGTACATGTAGAGTTGGAACAGATTCATTCTTCATCAAATCGAAACGGAAACAGGAAAAGTTGAAATTGACAAAAAGAATGCTAACACCAAAGGACAGGATGCGATATCACAGCTTTTTGCAATGAAACAAGAAAATATGAACCGGTGTACACGCTGTAGCAGAGAAGCTAAAAAAGAGTCGACAGTTCTATTGAGTAACTTATTGTACTCATTGGATGGTAACTTTAAAGTTGCTTTTTTCACTATCATAATTATCATAAAACTAGACTAAACCATAAACTTGTCATAAACTAAATTTTGTTATTTAAATCACAGCTACTGGGAATGGAAAGCGTTGTAATTTCGTAGAGATTTTACAAAGATCGTTATATCCAGAGCAAACTACTCCCGCATGGTGCGACAAATGTGAAAAATATCAGCCTACTTTTCAAAGTCGAGTGCCAAAGGCTTTACCAACTATCCTGTCTTTAAACACTTGTCTGGATAACGCTCATGTAAGATTGTTCATTTATGACCCTTGTCATTATTTATCGTTCTCTGCTTTTTGATGTTCTAAATTCATTAACTATTTATTTAGGATTTCATGACTTGGAAAACATACTTAGAGTCGCAGCTTCCCGAAAAGTCTCCTAAAGCTGACACATCAGATATATCGGCTTCAACTTCCTCTCCAACACCTTTCGTTCCTGGAATGCATATGAAATCCTGTCGGTATGGAAAAAACTGTGTGAGACCCGACTGCAAATTTTGGCATGAAGGACGGAATCAAATGCCAAACATGGAGAATGGTATATATAATCTTGTTCAATTTAATGTTTTCACATGTCATGAGCATGAAATTTTAGCTGGCTGGCAGTTCCAAAAGTTTATAGAAAACGAAATGCTTCTCTTTTCTAGTGAAAACGACAGAATTTGAACAAAATCCTGAAGTGCAAGTTAAGTGGCTTCCATCTCAAATTCGAATAATTATTGACGATGTAGGAAAGGTAAACGTGTCAAGTCTAGATTCTAACAGCAGCCCTCACGCGTTACCATCTGATCAAGTTAAGCAAAGTATCGCAGCCGACTACGAACTAATATCTGTAGTTACCTTTGTCAAGGATTTAGAAAACGAAGATAAAAACAATTTAGTAGCTTTAGTTAAAGTTGATCCCCCATATTTCGACCGTGCTGGACAATCGGCAGCGAAGACAGGATGGTTTTTGTTTAATGACTTTTCGTAAGTTTGATTACACAATTGGCTTCCTTTGAAATTCGCATATGAATTTACACATTTGAACTTCGGTTGTGTTGTTGTAGCGTCAAAGAAGTTGCAGCTTCAGAAGCTACCTCATTTAATCCCCGGTGGAAAATCCCAAGTGTTATCTACTACCGCAAGATTTCTGCTCCCAAAGAATTTAAAAGCTACCCAATCCTTCCAACTGTTACAGTGGATGTTTTCAAAGAGACGAAAGGAGGAAAGGAATCAGCAAAGAACAAAAAGGCTACATATAAACCTCTAACCCACGATGAAATTCCTCAAAAGGGTGAACTGGTGGCAATGGATGCCGAATTCGTTACTCTAGGTCAAGAAGAGACGGAACTAAGAAGCGATGGAAAATTGGCAACTGTAAAACCTCAGCAGCTATCGTTAGCTCGTGTGACTTGTCTCAGAGGTCAAGGAGCATCTGAAGGGACACCATTTCTGGATGATTATATTTCTACTCAAGAGGTTGTAGTGGATTATTTAACCAAGTTTTCAGGTATTCAACCTGGAGATCTGGATGTGAATTTTAGCTCTAAGCATGTCACAGGCTTAAAGAGTGTTTACCTCAAATTACGTTTCCTTATTGACTCTGGTGTCAAGTTTGTCGGGCATGGCCTCAATAATGATTTCAAGTAAGATTCGCAACATATTATGAATACATAATATCTTCTTATGATAGCTGATAATTATTAATAATCTAATCTTGTTGATTTTGGCCAAAATTTTTTCAGAGTAATCAATCTCGTTGTTTCACCGGAGCAAGTAATTGATACGGTCAATTTATTTTACCTACCAAATCAACGAATGGTGTCGCTTCGATTTTTGGCATGGCATTTTCTTGGTAAGATTTTTTATTTTACCAACATTATATTATTATTTGCATTGAGAAATTCAGTTTTATGTTTAAAATTTCATTTGTGCATGAATTTATAGGAATGGTTATTCAATCCGACACTCACGATTCCGCAGAAGATGCACGGGCAGCGCTAGCACTTTACAGAAAATACGAAGAATTAAGTTCTACAGGAAAACTTGAAAAGGCTCTGGAAGGTTTATATGAGGTAGGGAAAAAGCTACAATGGAAAGTGAATGGAAGTGATAAATAAACTTAAGCACAAACCACAGTTAGATCACCGATAATTATTATAAAAAACTAAATGTAATATTGTGTACCTAAATAGTTTACTTAATTTGAAGAATAAGGTTTTTAGTGTCGATACAGATTTTAACTACGTAGAAAAATGTAAAACTTCTACTGAATAATGTTGCAAGTAAGCAATCAAATAGTAGTAGTAGTAAGAAAAGTGAGTATGTAGGAATTTGTGTTACAATATTATATTATGGTTTGATAAATTCCCATCTTCGGTGATACGCAGGTTGGTTCAGGGATTTAAAAATGTTACGTTTTTGATGAATTCGAGATATGAACTATTTTAACTTTTAAACGATAAACATGTGATCGAATCGAAATATGAGATTTTAGCAGCGAAATAGTTTTTATGAAACTTGCGTGCATCACTACTGACAGTTTATATATTTAAAAATTATTATGCATGCTACATACAAGAAACAGAATGCAGTATTTGTAACGGTTTAGGTTTCTCATAATTCTACAAAGTACTATTTACGTTAAAGTTAATTTTATAAAGGTAACGGCGAAATTAAATGAACGAGGAAGGTGTAATATTATTATATATTAGATTAGAAAAGGGATACTTAAAAGTTAATTTGGGACAGGTATTCAAAATCATATATACTCATGCTCATAATAATAATTTATAATAAATTAAAATCGAGTTAAAGTTGTGTTCTAGGAAATGAGAAAGTGTGCATGTATTTTCGTACAATGTGTTTTATCATAATATATATAATATTATTTTGTGTGTATTTTTGTGAAACGAACGCATACTATTTCTTATCAACGAGTCATGTAAAACTTATCGTTTGAAGGAACAAGTGCAAAAATTAAACGAAGTTTCAAAGAAATGTGTATTTTGTTTTGACTTTTTACATTACACCTTACTTCGCTTACGAGTAGCTTTTTCAGAATGATATATAAAATATAAGATATAATGTAGTTCTTTATTATCTATATTTATAAAAAAACGTTTAATAGTTTTAATAGTTTACAATTTTTATTTGGAACGTTCAATTTCTGTTACATGAATATTGTTAACGAAGAACTATCTCACATGACGTATTATTTTATGTTACAAATTCGAGACTTTTTGCAATAATTATCCAAATCCAATTAGAAAATAAACTGTAGAAAGAATGCATACGCATGCACATACAAAATTGAATGATTAGTTCTTGAAACTTTGACAACTGGGAAATATTATATTTAAGTAAGAAGATGAATTACCTATGTAATTACCTAAAGTCTTGTCTGAGCTTTTGATTTTTACACCAATACTTAACCTTCGTAGAATTTAGGGAGTTCATTGTTAAGATAAACTTTACGTTCGACTCCATCCTGAGTAATAGTTCCAAGTCGGACACAACCTCCACTAGAACCATCTCGGTTGAGTGCCAAAGTGACAGCTGTAATAATCAAAACATTATGTGAAATATAAAATTAAATTATCTAATTCAGTGAATTATAAATTCACAACCACAACAAAATAATTTCAAAAATTTACCATTGAGAACGAATTTCTCTGCATCTTCCTTGTTCATCTTAGGTCTGAAGTTAGAATCGACAAACCCGTAGATAAAGCCAGAACCAGAACCTCCAATACAAACCTCTTGTCGAACAAGCATCCCACCAAGTGGTATTGAGTATACTTGCCCTCCTAACTTAGAGTCCCATCCAGCCACAATAATACCTGCC
>JAQFZZ010001660.1:0-10475 GCA_034696405.1 Isotoma caerulea
ATTTATTTTACACAGGTAAGATTCATTTTATACCAAATTATAGGTCAGGAGCAAGACAGGATATGAAGAAAGACACAAGGCCTAATGCAGGTTCCCACGTCCCACCAGATGAGATAATACATGGTGTTAAACATTAATAATAAATCCGTATCAAATTTTCATTTCCCAACCAAACAAAGGTCTTAGTGCAACCAAGCATGTCATGTTATTATTATTACTCTTGCAATTTCCTGCGTTTACAATAAACTTTAACAAAGTAAACAAAGCGTAAAGTTTAAGGTGTTCTGATGACTTTTAATTTTAAACATTTTAATCGAGCATTCATAACCTAAATGCACTTTGTCTCCAAAGCTTGTCCTTTCAGACTTTAAATTTTCTACCTTAAAACAATCAGTGAGTTCTTCCAGGCCGTAAAATCATGGAAGGAAGTGAAATCTCAAGTACAGATCCTAAGAACAAAGGGATTGAAAAAACATTTTCATTCCTTTCAACAAAGTCTGATAGTTTAATGGATTTAAACCTAAACGAAATCCAAAGTCAGGACAAATATGTAAATAACAGAATTGAAGTCATAACTGTAGAACGAAGAACACCAAAGTTAGTCTACGAACCGACAAGTGAGCCCTTAGGATCCCGAGTAAAAAATCAAGTATCATTCTACACATCAAAATCTCTGGATGCATTCCGCCTAGCAAATTCCTACTTTGTGAAAGAAATCTGGCCAAAACTCGAACCACTACGGTTTATCATAGAAGTTCTCTTAAGTAATTTAATTACAGTGATAAGTGCTCCAGTGATTCTTACCTGGATTGTAACAATGCTTATAATAAGACAAGGAGTGACAATCTACCTGAAGATAAGATACAAAGACAAATATAGACTTATGGAAGGAGCAGATGCAGCATGGGGTGCTCAGTGGTACGCAAATGATAACTGTTTCCTCAGCCTTTACATTCTAGAGGGTGAATGTTCCATAGAAAAAATTCAAAATCGAGTCATGACTTCAGTCATAGAACGATCCGAAACGAAAGGAAACTCTGTGAAATATACTTATGAAAAAATGAGACAAAAAATAACTCAAATGTGTGGATTTTTTTGTTGGGAAAAATATCCAGAGTTTGACATCAAAGACCATGTTAAGTTTATAAGAAATGACCCCAACATTGCCATGACTGAGGATGATGTTTTCAATGAAATTCAAAGTTCTGCAGATACCCCACTACGCCCTGAGCTACCCCAGTGGGAGATTCTTGTCATTCCTAGATTTATTTATGGAAACAAAAATAATAATGCAAAGCAATCTACAGTCAACTCAACCAACCATTATGCTTTTATATGGAGGATCAATCACTCAATTATGGATGGCTTATCGGCAGTTAGTACAATTCAACATTGTATTACAGATAACCCTGTAAGAATGGCTGTGGACCCTATGGCCCCTTCAACTATTCCTTGGTATTATCAAGGGCTTGTTTACCTCCAAATTTTAATACTAGGGTCGAGATCATTTATTAAGACGATGCTGACTAAAGAATCTAATTGTTTTCACGGACCTTGTCTAACTGGACCGAAGACTTTGATGTGGTCAAAACCTTTAAGCGTTCAGACGCTTAAACAGATTAAAAATACTATGGATAGTTCTACAACTGCTGTTTTGCTCTCGGCCCTTGGGGGTTCTTTGAGGACTTTGGCTGAACTTAAGAATCTCCCTGTACCTGATGAAATTATTGGAGGAGCTACGTGTGCAGTCTTGCCTTATCCGAAGTTTGGACCTCAGAATAGGTTTACGGTGGCTTCATTTAATTTACAGTTGGGGACTGAGTGCCCAAAACAGAGACTTAAGAATGCTTCGAAATCTGTGAGACAGTTGACATGTAATGCGGAAATTATTAAGAATTATAATATGATTAAGCTCACGGGACTTAATCCAGTTGCTTGGATTACGAAATTGATGGACACTTTGCAAGCTACGTTTTTACTTAGTAATGTACCAGGAGCTGTGGAGGGGTGTACGATGTTTCAGGGGGATAGGCTTGTTGATGTTACTGCTTGGAATACTATCAAAGGAAGAACTGGTATGGCTTTTTTCTAATTGGTTTTTAATACATGTTAAATATTATTTAAATTAATTAAACCAATTAATTTTTTAAGCGATTGGAGTTTGCCTGATAAGCTACGCTGGAAAAATTCGAGCTGGATTTATGGCAGATTCGGCCGTTTTGTCAAATTCAGCAGATGTACCATCTTTAGTCCAAAATTTCGAACGTGAAGTGATGGAACTCGCTAAGATTTGTGGAATTCCTGAAGAATTCGTAATTTTGTAGTGTTTAAATATTTAAGCCACATTTATTTTACAAAAATCATCATTCCAGTTGTATTTGTATTGGTGTTTTTAGAATTTTGCACAAAATGTAAAGAATTTTAAAATGTTTTATTAATTTCTTTGAATTCATTGAGCTTCTAAAAGATTATTGCGATTTCACTATTTTATAAATGCTGCCTTGCTATAATTAAGACTTTATCTTCTAGTCGATGTCATAAATACTTTAAATACTATATGAAAATATAGTCATACTCATAAAATTTGTCATCAAACAACATCTTTGGTTCAAATAAAAAATGAGCTTATGGAGCGATAACATTCCCTACGTCTTAAATACTATTTGTAGAAATCCCTAATGATTTCGTACGTGAACCATGGTTAGCCCACTTTAAAAACTTGCAAGTAAAAATAAACCCATCTGATGATGATATGATAATACTAAACAGGGTATTTTTAGTCACTCGGGCATATATTTTACATTCACTCGTACTCTCTTTTGATACCGGGCATTTCTTTTCGGTTTGAAAATCTACAGTGAATCCCAAACTTTTCAAAACATTTAAAAAGTTTAAAAATTTAATTCAAAAATTTTGAAATATGCTGCCAGAAGATGAAGAACCAAACCAGCCGAATAACGAGGATAATAATATCAATCAGAATGATCTTCAAGGGCAATACCAAGAACATGTGGCTGCCCTGGCTGCAATTGCCGAAGCTGAGGATAACTTTTTAAATGTAAGACTTTATAAAATGTCATTTTAACCAGATGATGTAATTTTTTATTTATTCTGTAAAAAATTCCAGACAATTGGTCATTTAAATCATGAAAACAGAAAATTAGAAAAGAAGATTAATGAAGCCGATGCTCAAAACAACCTTTTGCAAATGCAGCTAAAAGTTCTGATGAAAAAGATGGAAAATTTGGAAAACTTTATGATAACAATACAGACGATGAATGAAGAAGCAGATCAAGATAATGAAGAATCTTCAAATAAAGTTGCAAATTGCCCGAGATGTGGTTTCGACTTGAAGAAAAAAACTGTCTTTCGAAGATCAGAATCTTTAGATCGGGAAGTTTTTGGAGAGTTTCAAAGGTCCAATGGCGAAGGAAAAAATCCTTTAATGATTGAGCTAGTAAATTAATAAATTAAATAAAATTATGTGAAAAATAAATTTTTTTAAAATCTTAAAATTAAAAATATTTTTATTTTCAGATTGTCTCAAACATAATGTCCCACCTACCACCAGAAACCTTACGAAAACTCCGTCAAGTAAATCGCCTTTGGAACAACGAAGCTTCATATCAACTTCGAAAGAAACACAAATTCACCATAAACTTCGACAATATCGAAAGCCTTACAAAATACATCGAAAACCCCCCAAGCTCTGAATGGATCTTCTCTCAATTAAAAATCGACGTTGGATTTGTAGTAAAACCATTTCGTACATATCTTGAAGAATTCTTCGAAATCTACGGCCCAGGTATAACCTTCATGAGTATCAGTTGCGAAGAAGAATTTTCAAACCGTATTTACACCGAAGAACTCAGAAGCCTTTTCCTCGGTCACTTGGTCAACATCGAAGAATTAGAATTCACTCTACCTACTAAAATCACAGAAAGACAATCACTATACGAAGACGTCCGTCCAAGAAATCGATTCGTCTTTCAAAACCTAAAGTCTCTTACTTTTAATCAATTTGATAACAGTGGGGGTTACAGCGTTTGGTTTACCAAAGAGTTGATTAAAATGGCTCCTAACTTAAAAACCTTAAAGGTTGAAACCCATGCTAAAGAAGTCATTACAAGGGTTCTCCTAGCCCTGGGTGATCGAGAGTGTAGAACCATCTGCTCCCAAGTAAAGCACATCTACTTGGATGCCTACATTACCCAACAACATTTGGAAATGTTAAGTCAATTCGACTTCCAATTGAAGTCACTCCAACTAAGTTGCTTTACAATTGAGGTGACGAAAGAAATGGTCGAAGCGTTTTTGAGCCGTCATCGAGCCACATTGGAAACGCTTATTTTAGGAGATTACCAGAAACGACCTTCGCAAGCTAATCCACCTCTTACGATTAGGCTGCCTGTAATGCCTAATCTATTAAATTTGAAATTTGTCGACCCTTGTTTCCCAGATCAGAGGAATTTGATTTTGAATCCTTTGAGTTATGCTACGCAGCTTCCGAACCTCAGAAGCATGGAATTTATGCATGAGCCTGGTAAACCTAGTGGAGTGCATTTGTTCACTGATGTATTTAATGGGTCGCCTTTACCAAGTCTTACTATGGAGGAACTTAAAGTTTCTCATGGTCTTACTGACCCTACGTTAATTCCTCAAGCGGCGAGAATGTTTCCGAGACTTAAGCGGCTGGATGTGGCTAATTTACCGGATCCTGTTGTTGTACAGATTTGGGATAACTTTTTTGATATTGTTGATCTGAGGTTGGAGCTTTGTCCTTTGAATATCAATGTAGATTCATTGTTTACGGGGATTCCTAATGAAGTTTGTAGGAAAATTCAGGAGAGGAATTTGTACAATCAGGTGGAGTCGTTGGGAGTTTTGGATATTATAAGGACGGAGGCTTCTATTTGTAATTTATCCAGTAAGTTTAAGAATATTTTTTTCAAAATTTAATAATGTAAATGTAATTGAAATTAAATGAGATTTTATTCCCCTAGAATTGAGACGGCTCAAAATTGATGGAATACCTTCAACACTTTTGACTGCTGTTACAGGGTATCTTGCCCTGAGTCAGTTGTCTAGCTTGGCTAGTGTTTCAATCAAATCAGATGTTGCAACGGTATTAATTCAAAAAATTATGGTTTCGCATTTTTTAAATTCCCAATTTCTGTTTGGCCTAAAAAATACTGTTTTATACATTTGTCTTGCAGTTGTCGCGTGAGTGCCAACGAGTTTTGAAGGAGCGACTAAAACTTATACTTTTTGAGTTATTTTAAGTCATGATTATTATTGATTCTCTTAAATATAAGTTAATTATATGTTTCTGAACTTAATTTGGATATAATTCTATAGGATATACATTTTGCTTCAAAGACAAAATACTGTGTTTGCACAAAATTGCCTACTTGCTCGGTTTGCACAAAGATTTTTTTGAATTCAATAAATAATCATTAATTTTGGCTGATTTTTCGAATTTGTATTTTTTGAATTTGCACTGGTGACTGGCTTTTCAGAGTTAAATGAGCACAGTTTCAATTTATGCTTCATAGTACTATACAATATGAAACGCCATGAAACGAGTATATTTTGAAAAAATAAATTCGTTATAGGTAAAAGATAGTAAAACACGTCAGTTATTCTAAAATTAATGGAAACTGACTAATTGAAAGATTTCATAAAAATTGATTCCTGTCCTTTTATTTAGCAAAAAAAGTTCTTCTATTATTATTACCATAATAATACGCATTATGTTATCACAACAATATTCAACTGAAAACACAACTTTTATCATTTAATGTTGTTGATTACTTTACTTCTTCCAAGATATTTTATTACATAAGAAATTCCTCCAGTAACATCATGTGATACTACTATATTTGCACCGTTATAATGAATTAAGTTCAACGTTTAATAAAACGCTTTGTTGGCATCTACAACGCAATTTATACTATCAAGCACTTACTTACTACACCCACTTAATTGATTTTTTTGAACTCTCCATTCATTCATGTTGATTGAATGAGTGAAAAAGGGATGTGCATTTTATTGGATTCATATAATAGATAGCTATTTTTACACCCACGAGATTTTTGTCGGTTTTATTCAGTTCAATTCTGTTTTTTGTTCTTGTCACTGCCACATATTCCATACACTCATATCATAATAATAGTATCATAAGTATCAATCAAATGTCAGTCTGGAAGTTGTAATGATTTGATATGGGCAGATCTTACTGACTGACTGGATGCTTTCTATTCAATTTTGGATAAGTCTCTTTATGGATAACTGAGAGTGTCGTAGGTCTTCTAATTGAAATTAATTCATCTCATTATAGAAAGTGCGACGAATATATTTATATGACGTGGACGGGGTGATTCACAGCCCTTGTACTCTTAAATTAAAATGTAACTTGATCTTATAGTCCAAACCTAAAAACCTTGCAATGCCATTTCATGTCACAGAACTGTCCATATAAGTAATATAGGTATAGTTATAATACATACTGACTGGCTTTTAGAGAAGATTGCATGGGCGCCAGTAATGGATGAATAGTATGTAATTTGTAGCTATATTTATAATTATTCACTTTATTCGAAGTCAGCTCATAACGATTTGATTACATATACACTATAATAATTGATGATATGGCACCCCATGACATGACATGGGCACTTACTCGGCTGATGGCTTCTTCTTTAATTTTCAATTGATTCATCTCCGGAGATACAGGAACTCCGCAGTTAGGACTGGAGGAAAATTAAGGAGAAGCCCGTCATATCATTCTTCATTTTTAATTATTCTTCGTGTTACCAAATCGAATGAATTACTTGGACAATTGAGTAGTCTTAATGGAATATTTTATTTTATTCCTTGTAGACACAATGAAAAGGGATGAATGATAAATACATTTTTATTGGGTGTCTATTTTGAGATAATATAAAATGTATGAAAAAATAAAGAAACTGATAATAATTTTTTAAACTTGATACACACAAGTAAAATATGACTTGTAACTATCCGTTAAAAAATTAGCTCATTTATTCGGTAAATATGTTGATGCATTCTTCAAAATTCTCCCAGCAGTCTCCCCAGATTTAGCAAATTAAACCAGAAATTTCATAAGATTTTTAACAAAGAAATTACATTAGAAACTGGTGACCCCTATTCTTCTAATAATGTGGTGATTTGGCAAAGATACTTTGGACTGGACTGCCTTTGATGACACAAGGAACATCGAACAGATAGACGCAATCAAATCAAACTTTAATCAAAGAGTCAACTCGAAGTTAATTAAACTCTAGGGCTCATAAGGTTTCTTTCTATTCTTAACTCTCTCTATCTCGACCAATAAAAATCTCACAACTTGATTTATATGTAATTGATGAAGGTTCTAAGAAGTGTAATGAAGTCAATGGTCGCTTGTCTCTGTGAAGCAAACTTTATCCTGTATTACAACTTACAACACCAATTACACCCACGAGACTATTTATAAAACTTACGTTTATTTATCAACATCGGGACAGTTACCAGATTGACGAAAGTTGATAGCGTGGCGTCATGAATGTCTTCGGGTGTTTGATAACATGCATTTGATTCAATTGCAAATTGATATTGCAGAATAAATTTCTATTCAAATTGAAAATCTAATGAAAGAAAAGCATAGTTGATAGTATGGAATGGAAACAAACCATTTAATGAATTGAATTTTTATCTGATGCAATTTGAAACTCGTATACTCGCTCTTCAAATTCACAAAGTCTCCTGTGGGTCGAAATCAAAATCAGTAAATGATAAGTGCAAAGAATATGGCGAATTTATTCGGGTACATTTTTCTATTCTAAATTTTTGGATGAGAGATAAACATTGTACTGTTTAAGATACAAAAGCATCACAGCATATAATTGTACAAAATGAGGATATTGTTCTAAATGTAATCAAATATTAATCTCAAGTATGAGATAATCCGATTGCAAATTGCAACTAGCAAGTAGTAATCACAGTGACTAATTTCTTTTAGTTGTACTTTTAGTAAATATTGTTATTTTGCAATCTACTCTACATATAATACAACTTTTTTTTAACAAACTGTTTAATCAAACGCATTAAAGCATTGCTAAATGATATTAGCAAGTTTTCTAACCGGTGCCTCTGACTTTTTAAATGCTTATATAAATTCTTTACGTCAAACAACTAAACCATAATTAGATCATTTATGACTGTATCCTCAGTAATTAATTAAATTAAATGCAAAGATTAAAACATCTTAAACATTTATTAATGTATACACACACGCCACGCCAGAGCATGCGAGATAACGGAAAACACCCAGACGAGATAAAAACTATCGATATATGGATATCCTTCCCTAAAATATTTAAAAGCAACTGGAATCTGGAATGACTAAAGGTCACTATTCCTGACCTAAGGATTTGAAAACCTGAAGAAAAAAAACGTAAAAACTTTTACATATTGACAGTTGGACAGTCAAGTATTGGAATCGTTTAAAAAATAAAAATAAAAACTTACTTTGCATTTCAGTACAAAATGTATACAGTATATGGCATACGCATACCATGCATTTGTTAACGACGTTGATTTGATAACCCTTTGTGGTCTGTTCATGTTAGTACATTAGTATTAGGATTAATATACAAGTACATATAATTCTTTTTACTATATAATTATGCCTATTGAGTATACTTACGATATACCATACAAATTTAAAAATAATAATGATAACTTGATATCATCCATAGTAGAAGATATGAATATAAATAAAGTAGTAAAGTTATGATTGATTATCGCCTACTAAGGAATTTTTCATGGCTTATCACAAAATCCTGAGAAGTATTTCATCATCAAATCACCATCAAATGCTTCAACATATACCTAACTATTTGACAAGCTAAGGAAAATTCAATCAACCTATTAATTTAAGCTGGGCAATCTTATGAATCTTCACATAAACGAACATTTTCTCAATCGTCTTCTGTGATTGACATTTTAATAATTCAAGCTTCCAATTCCTTCAAACTCATTTATTCTCGTGATGATTTGTTTTGTCCATTCTTTTCTTTTCTCCAAAATATTATGCGTAGGTTTAGGCTTCCTTTCCTTACTTTCTATATTTTAATATTCAAGGCTGTGCTAACAATAACAATACTCCCACGAGACCACAGATAACCAAAAGTTTAGGTATATTATGATAAAAGTCTTAGATTAGTTTATCAATTTTTCCTCTAATCTAAATAAATTTTACAAGACAACTTTCTAAGAAAGTGCAAGTTATTTTCCAAAAGTATAACAAACTAAAATGTTGTACTATTCCAGGCTCGTTGAGTAATAGATTCTTGGAACGGATGGAATCCCAGAGAATAAAACATTCCTTTTGACATAAATTGAATGTGTGCCAGCTCTAAAAAGTTAATCATTCGTTAAACCATGGATAATATGCAATGATCATGATCTACTTATTCGTAATAAAATCAGGCAGGTGCCAAAGATATTCTTCTGATAAAATGCTGGCGTTTGTACTTACTCCGTTTTTTAATAAAGACTCAAAGCTTTATATAGACAAGTTTTAAAAAATGATATTATATAACGGTTTAAAATCTACATAATTATTATATCTTTAATTGTACATAATATGATGAAAAACAAGACGTCATAAAACGGCTTAATTTCTAAATGAAGTTCTTAACCATTCACAACTCAAACAAAATAATACTATCCCACAAAATTCAAGCTCCAATTAAAATCCTTCCACAATAAAACCCACAATCTAAACCGCAACGGTATAAGGTCATTCCTATGAAATCCTACCTAGCTAATTACGTGTGGGATGAAACGAATTTAATATTATAAAACTATAAACTACCCTTATAATTATCTAAGGATTTAAAGATACGTGTAGGTGGTAACGTCACAATCAGCCACCACAATGTTATTCCATTCCAATCAAATCCAGATTGAATTGAATATAAAATTCTTTCATATGTCATGTCCATCGAATCGTATCGTATCGTACGTGTGACCCAAGAACAAAATGCTTTGAATATAATATTGAGATGAAATGAAATGAAAGCCTGAAGCTGCGTCAGATCACACATTCTTCTCATCGTCATCTGATTCTGATCTGAAGTTTTTTTTATTTTACGATAAATGTACATAATGCAAGCTCTTTCATTGTCACTTGTAATTTCTCTTCGAAACGTCGATCACTTTGTAAGTTGTCATATACAAACTGCTAAGTTCACAGAAACAAAACTCGAGTCAAAAGTACCAAACCCTTCATTCACTGCTGAGTCTGAGTGCACTAAACTAAACTATTAAGCTAAAGCTGAATTGAATTACATCAATATCTCCTCAATTGTCGGTCAAAAAGAGACACAGAAAGAAATATATAAGGAAGCTTAGTAAATCGAGTTGAAAAAATCAACTATAAAAGCCAATTCTTCCAAAGATTTTGT
>JAQFZZ010001661.1:0-10474 GCA_034696405.1 Isotoma caerulea
GCCTGCGGATCTATACGTGGTGCGTGTAATATTTCGAGAAATGAAATGAAATTCGGGTCAACGGGGTTTCCAGGCTGAAAGAATTTCCCTCGTTTGTGTACTCGCATTCGGTCGTGTTGGACGGGCAGGAATTTAATAATGTCTCCTTTTACTCTTTTGCAATATATTAATATCATCACGAGCTCGGTGCGTGTTTCCCATGTCTAATATGGGAAACCGCTGGTGGGTTTATAGTTATAATGTTGTAAATATTAAGGTTGGATCGCACGTGTGGGTATTTTCTTTTTCTATAGGGGTGTTGGATCAAAGAATCCAAGGAGAAAAGTTTCAAGGACATTACCCGTTATACTGTACTTGTAGGCAGGATGCATGTAATAAGTAAAAGCCCACTTTCACCATACTAACTCTCAAAATCTCTACTACTCTGTACTCATGCATTGAAGCGATTCCCTTCGGCCCGAATTTCGGATCGGGAAGGGTTTACTTTGCAATCTACTTTCTACTACTACTAAATGCTTGCGTAAATATAAATAATACTTTGCACAGCCCGGGTGGCCTAGATACGGAAGAAGGGGAATGTTTAGGAAGTGGAAGTTATTACATGAAGTATATATAGTATTTCTAGAAGCTCTCAGCTCACTATAAACGAACTTGACCCACATTGGGTTTCGCTTCGCTTGGATTTAAATGAGATATTGAACGGGAAAGAAGGTTCACTTCGCTGAAATTATACTTGTTGACTGGAAGAAGAGACTGAATGAATAACAAATGACCATGTGGGTTTTAGTTTTAGACATCTTTTAGGTATGGATGCTATTATATAAATTGCTATATTAAAGGTCAAAGATAAGTGAACCGATTTTTAACTAGAATTTGATGGATAATCTGAATAGCCTTGGTATATTTTGGAATTACGCAGAATTTGAGAGATACAAGCTATAGAACTAAAGATAAGAGACAATTTATCCCTGAAGGCTAACAAAGCCGATTGCCGTCATATATTATAGCCTTGGATCGATACGAATGCAATGAAAAGGGAGTAAAAAATGAAGCCATTATTATGAGGTAAAGTGTTGTAAAATGCTTTAAGTAATTAGCCATCTTCAAACCCTGCTCTTTCGCCTTTAATCACATAGCGATATCATATAATATTTATAATAGAATAATGTTTATCTTAGTTTTACTTACACACTTTGTTTGTTTCCATCAGTACTAGTATGTAGTTAATTTTATATTATATAAAGCGTACTTTCTAGTAGCAGTAGAATATGGATGTGTTTAATAATAATACTATAACTAATAATAATGAATTACATGACAGAACAGAATAACTTTTTTCTAAATTGTATACAACAATTATCATAATGAAATAAAGTAAATAAGTAAATAATAGAGTTTTAGTAGGATCTTCAGGTTTGTTTTTTAAAACTTTGTAAAATTTGTATGTACGTATGTATGTTTCAGCTTCTTTGTTGCACAAATGAATTTGTAAATTACATATACAAGAGGTTGTATGTAGTCAATAGTTTTACAACTTATTTTTAATTTTTACTCGTAACTTCTTTAAACTTTATACTCGTAGCACAGACATCACACAACCGTTAAATTTAAACTTTTTGTTTGCTTCCCAGTAGTTCCGTAATAATTAATAATTCGATTGATCCATAATGTTTTGTTTCATATCAGATAGTTTTAATCGTAGTGTGGTAGTATTAATAGCAGTACCTAATTTAGGTGTTCAAGTTGTAGGTAGTAGTAATAAGTGTAGGCGATTTCAAAAAAATTAATAAACAGCTCCTTAATCTATGGATTACCTATTTATTGTATTTAAATAGAATTACAGTTATTTATTACAACAACAACTCATCCCTCCATGAAACTTTTTCCTGAGGGTAATTTAATTACAATAAAAAATAATCTATTTTTGTATGCTTGTATTTAATTTATACTTCTATGAAAACTACACTCTATTTTTAGGTATCATCATCATCGTCGTATCATTCCATACCTGCTATTTCATGTATAATTAACTATATCGTTTCTTCTTGGATGGTTTGTACAGCACAGAATAGTACTTTTTAAAGTTATTTGTAGAAGTAGTATTTGTTTGTAATAGTAGTTAGTAAAAGTATGAAGTAGCATCATTATCAACATCATTCATTTAGTGTGTAATTGTGTCCCTTACTGTTTACCATTTATAATTACCAACTACATACTTCCACACTGCCCGAGCACAACAAAGGGTCTTATAAAGTATAATATATGAATCATTGTTAATCACTTTGATTTAATCAGACTTGGCCAATTATCAATAAAAGTCAAAGATTAATTTATACACACCATGTACACAAAATATATGTTATGTACATGTAATGACTGTTTTAGTAGATCACAATCGAGTTTTTTATCCACGCCAAAAATAGAGAGAATTCAAAAATGACTTGAAATATTTCATCAAAATTTAATATTAATATTTTGGATGACATTTAATAATTTTGTTTTCAATTAGAGTTGACAAAACTAATCAAAGTGAGAAAGGAGAAAAAATCGAATAAAAAATTGCTTTTCATTTGAACACTTTCTTTCGCACACACGTAGCATATAACTTTACGTTTCTACTACATGGATAGCATTTAAAATACACTATTAGATGTAATTAAACTGAGCAGATTGTACGATGTCTCATCACCATTTCGATAGTAATTTATAATTTATAATTATCGAAATATCCCCGTAATAGTAATTCCATTCAGATGGAAACAACTTGCACCTAGAATCAGTTATTATTACAAATTATAATATACATTCAATGAATATTTTAGTAAATACAATTTACAAGAGATAAGAAGAACGCAGTTTTCTGTATTTCATATATTATATAGGTACAAACGTGCCATCACAAAAAAACCACAGGCAATTCGCATTTAAACTAGAGTAACAAGAAAACAACGTAACATTGAATGAAAAAAATTGCGATAAATTTAGTAAAAATTTAAATGCTATTATAGAGTTGGTTGGCAGTTGAGAGTAATAGTAAGCAAAGACAATGATAACGTGCCGGCACAGCCCCACCACCGCATTGTTCTTTGGACAAGGGGGAGATGTGGACATATAATTAATATGAAAAACTACTCTCTCTCTCTCTTTCTGTCAACTAGAAACCAATTTGGTCAAAAGGAACTATCAAACAAGTAGGTAGTATATGTCTGTTCTGTTCTTGTTGTAAATTTTAAATGTAATTATGTACACATCATGCTACTATCTTTTATTCTATACATTTTATAATAATAATAATCTTTAACACATCGTGACGGACGATACAACAAGCTCATGCAGCAATAACATTTCGATCAGATAATCAGTTGAGTACTCAAAAATCAAATTGTAACCAGTACAAATAGAAAATAATGAATTTTAACGCAACGATAAAACCAACATAAATTTCTCGAAACTATTATATAGTATTATGTAACAATGTAATGTAATAATAAAAATCTTAATAGTTATATAATTTTTTAAGTGAAAATTCAGGTCTCAAAATGACTACGAAAATCTTTAAAATGTATTGGGTAATTTTATTTTCCCTTCTTTCCCCCAAGTATTAAAATTAACAAAGAGAATTTAATGGAATTAAGTTGGGTGAGAGAGGTAGATTGAGAGGTACGTTTTATTTAACTAATTGTAAATATATCGTTACAAATCTCAAAAATATAATATTCAACTCAATTCTAATTTGTCGATTTAAAATTTTTTTCTTCAATTTTTCTTTACCCATTACATTGTAAAGTATTATATAGTAGTGTGTATTTCATCAAAAACATGAGCAAGAGCGTAAAAAATCTTCCGAGAGCAAGCAAGCATACTTGACGTAAAAAAGTCTTGCTGCTCGAAAGAAAATACATCCTTTTTCATTTTACATTTCAGTTCTTATTATTTTATGACCGACCAGAGTTTTTCAATCCTTACTACCCATTCAATTCATATTTCATATTCACACGACGTCATCATTTATGTAGATAATAAATTCACGAAAACTTTAAACTTTGCACTCTCGCAATCACAAAGAGCTTACAAAAAATAACGATGGTACATCTACTACAGATATTTACACTTTAATTTCTAAGTATAATATATATATATATATATATATATAGCATCATTAAAAGTGTCACATATCAATTATCCACCAGAAGTTGAACTAAAGAAATTGCAAACTGACTCGCTTTTTCCTGATTGGACTTCTTCGTCTCCTTGTTTGACATATGAAACTCTTAGTGGATGAAATATATTAGAATCACGATCAGTAACTGAATAATAATCTAACGTTCTCTTCATCTAATCCTTCATAATAATAATTTTATCTCTATACGAAGATAGTGGTGTAATGTAGAATAGTCTGTTCCATCTCCTCCTACACCACTGGGCAAGTTTGTTTCGTAAGGTACTAATGTCTGTAGCAGTATAGAATATAATAATATAATATCTGGTACTTCAACTTCACATATTATCATCATCCCTCTTCTTCTTCTCATCTCTTCGACTCAATCTAACAGTTCATGCATTACAAAAGAGTTCAATCGATGATTACACGACTCAATGCTTGTTGTACATATGGATTATCTATTGTAGGTTATCTGACGTTTTATAAAGATTTTTCCCCTGATGATAGTTTTGCAGTCTACTCTAATGTTGTATATATTTGTAAAATTATAAATGTCGTGTTGTATGGTTTGTCCAAATATTAGAAACAATTTAAGTCGTATATAAATATACTTCTTGAAGATTAGAGCTTAAGATTCCTCTTAATGAACCCATTGCCTTCCCAACACTTGGGTAGATTGTTGTTGATGATGCGCGACGGATGTAGTCACTCCAGTATTATATGATGTTGTAGTTGGATGGTGAAGACTTGGCGATGTTGTGTTTAAGTCTAGAGGAAAGATAATCTTTATTAGAATAATACACAACTTTAATGTTAAAAGTTGATCTTGGAGAAGTAAACTTACTCCCATTGTGCAGGGACTGGACTTGAACACCCGCATTGCTACCAGCAAAATTGAAATCATTCGTCGACAGCATTTCATTTCCGAAATTGTGAAGGTCGGTTTGAAGGACTTCATCAACATCGCAATCTATTATGCCGAAATTGTCTATATTATTGAAATCCAGCTCGGAGTTCTGGGTAGGCTGCTGTAATTGTTGATGATGCTTCTCATCTGAATTGCCAAAGTTGTAGTAGTGAGGTGGGTCCTGGGAAATTAAATATAATTAAATTAATCGTTGTAATCATCATCTAAGACACATTTAAAAGCATTTAAAAGTATAAACTTACATGAGTCATCAATCTTCTGAGCCCCGTCCCTCCAACATCAGATGTGTCTATCGTATTCAATCCCGAGACAGACGATCCTGCCGTACTAGATTGCGCAGCTGACTGGAAATTCTGTAAAGAAATCAGTTCCATGTTAAAAGACGTTAAAAGTCATTAGCTCATTAGCTGTTGTTTTTTGGCATACCTGAATGAAGCCACCGGCGAATTCTGAAATAGAAGCCGTAGTTGGCAAGAACTCATTGATTTTCATTGCGTTTTCCAAGTTTCCAGCAAGTTGGTCCGCGGCGTACCTGTCGGCGGACGCAGCTAAAGAGCCTCCGAAAGAGTTTTGGGGCTGTGAGAAGTTGTAGTCAACACTCCAATTGTTTGTGCGGACTGGATTGTCATGGAGATCTAAACTTGTCTCGTTCCCACCCAAAATGGGACTCAAACCTCGACCACACGAACTCGCATTAGAGCTAGCTCTGGGTCTGAAATCGGGTGACATTTGAAAGGGGATGTGCGACTGCAGAAAACAATATTATTGCAATAAGTAAAATACATCACATACTAAATTCATTCATTGATGCAAAAAAGGTATTTGAATGTACCAGCATGTGGGGCGAATCACCAGGAGTTGAAGGAGGAAAGTAATCCAAGCCTTCACCAAGAGAAGAGCTTGGACTTGGTGTGTCAAGGACATTTGTTCCATTTCTCAAAGCCTCAATCTTTTTACGGCATCTTCCCCGTTTCTTTTCCATTTTACTCGTCTCCATACTCTGCGTCCGCCTTCTTGGACCTTTCCCTTGCTTCGCATCCGGATTTAATATCCACCAGGATGACTTCCCTGTTCCCTCATTTTGGATCCTTTGAAACCGGTTGTGAAGGGATAAATTGTGACGGATTGAGTTCTGAAAATTCATAAGAATAAATCCATTCAGTTTACAAACTATTTATCATTCTCTAATACATACAATGTCATTCATTCCATACTCTCTTGACTTCACATATTTGAAGCTTTGCCCTTTGAAATTTAACTTTTCAGCCTTGTGACTATTAAATCAAGTTAATCAATCTTATTAAATTCTCCAGTTTAACATTCCTTTGGTAGTAATCTTTTGCAAAAGACATTTGTTCATTAATAAATGATCACAAAGTAGACACGAGTATTACTTAAACGACAAGCAAACCTGAGGAAAGGCTTAAGGATAGAAACGTTAATAGCATAAGAACACGGTGATAATGATGACAGAATCTTCATCCCTGACGACGCTTGCTAATGAGATGATCAATCTAGCGTGAAACAATAGAAGACAGCACCCTTTTCCATACCCTCAAAAGCCACAAGTCTGTACAGTTCCTTATGATAATTTCTCAGAAGAATTTGTGGGTAAAATCATACACCACCACCTCTATATAGAATCAACTGCATATTGTATAGAGTAACTCTTTTAACAAGTAATCACGACAATCTCATTTCGCTTACACAGGAGAAAATTAATAATTCAGTCTCATAATCTGAACTCCCCCAAAACATGGATGATGAATTATTATGAAGATAATGACATTCGGGACGAAACGTTAATTTGTCTCCATTAACCCTCCTATATATTTGCATCGCATTCTTATTGCTCTTTAAAAGCTGCACTAGCTTACAATTAAGTGACAGTTTGTTTTTCTCAATTATCTTATCATCATGTATAAAACATCCTATAATATTATGCTTGAATTACATTATTACGATATTATTATTGTTTATACAGTGTGTAACCAAATTACATCCTGAGATACAAAAGCCACTTCAAGTCAAAACACATCTTCTTTTGATCAAGAAGACAAAAGCCAATCGACTAGACTGGCGAGAAAGTTGTTATATAGACAGAAGAAAGTCTAGACAAAGCTAATCATATTATTCTTTCTTTTTTTACAAAATTTTTGTAGACGTAAAATTAGATCTCACACTAATACTAACTAACTACAATGTCTGGGTGTGATTTTTTCCAAGATAGATTACTTTTTGTTGTAAATTACGCTTGTAAGTATTACCTAAACCATACATTATAAATTACAAATTACACCTACACGATATTACAGAGACAGAATTCTTACAAATTTCAATCCAACATAACATCTCAGACAATGAAGCGTAACGAAGAAAAACGGTTCCATTTTAGATAACCGTCTGTCATTTCTAGAAATGAATTCGCCATCATATAATACAAGAAATACATAAAATCTTAATGCATTGCGATACCTATATTCTTTTACTAATCTTTCATAACTCTTATGCCCTGTTTTCACCCAAAGCCATTTATATTGCCATTCGAAGACTACGCAAAAAATATGGAATAGAAAAGAAGAAAGCTTTCTCGTCTCATTTTAACTCTAAATCAAATTCAACGAGCGAATATATCCACGAGCAAGCAATGTAAAGAGCAGAATAGATCACGTAACAATGATGAGTGCTGGCTGCTACATAGATTTTAACAAAAAGAATTACAACGAACCAAAACACCCTTTCTTCCACGAGTCACAAAAATAGCCTTTAACCCATCTAATCCAAAATGTAAAGGTATGAATACAACCTCCACCACACACAGCAGACTTTCACCATTAACAACCATAACGATTGCGTTGGTTGGAGAAAGAAGAAAGTAAGTACGGACAAAAAAAAGTCTCAAGAAATGAACGGTGAAATGAAAGGAGTAAAGTAGTAAAAAGTACATACGGACAAGTGAACGATGTGTCTATATCTAAAATATAATGTAATGTGTAATGTCTTTTTCTATTCCAGATAGATTTCTTAGATAAGTTTTTTAACCCTCCTCGCCTCTGCTTAGTCCCTTTCAGAATCGTCTCTTCTTCTGTAATGGAACTGACTGATTGTGAAAAGTCTGACAGATCAGAATCAGCTCGAAAGAGAGATGGGAACAAGTAAAACTTTCTCCTTCAGTCCTCCCGTGATGTGATGTTTTGACAAATGTTACAATTTAATGTGCAAAAAATATGAATGAATCTGAAGATTGATTGCTATCCTCGTGCCATACCACCACACCACCTACGACTCTTATCTTCGGTTTCGATACCTAGACTTATTCTTGAAGATTCCAAGCCAACTATATATTATTATAATACCCACTTTCGTACTCTTTCGTCTGGAAGTCTGTCTGGCTTGTTTGGTCTAGATTTCTAGATTCTAGAAGATACTTTCTCTAAGAAAGGCGTCTGCTCGTCATAGTTATCATTAGGATTTGCTTGCAAATAAATAGGGCGGAGGTTAGTTTGGAGTTATAAAATACTTTCACAAAATTCAAAGACATATCATCAGACAGAGCTGGAGGAAAGTGTACAGATGATGAGAAATTGAGTAACACTTTTCAAAGAAACGTTGAGTTTTGTATAAAAGTGAATGCTGTACTTTCCGTTCGTTCACATCATCACAATAAAATAGATAAAACCGCACCACCTTGATGATAATGCTATGAATACTGACAATGCGTCCTGCAGATGCTTTCTGGACTTGGAATATTCAATTTGAGTGGGAGTTTGTGCTTTAATAGCGAAAGGAAAATCCTACAATTTGGAAATCTCTTACTTTTTTTATAGCAATAATGAATACATCTGCTTCGTTCATTATGAAACTGACAGAATCAATTGTATTACAAAAGGGTTACGTAAAGCCCTGCGAAAGGAAAGTACTGGGTGTAATGTGAATGTGAATGGACCATATGACCTGGTCACACAGACTTTGATCATGACTGATTTCATCTATGCATGCATAATGTCTTTGTACTTTTTGTACATATAGAAAAGCAAATGAGACACATATCAAATAGTTGGAAGTTGGAAAGCTTCAATATGCACGAGACACATCAGATAGTATGGTAAGCTTGAATGCACATCCAACTTCCAATTCAACATCAGGATTTACTTTATTTTACTTACGGTCACTACCACCAACTGCGAATGTACCTTTTAACTAACTTAACCCTAGTTTTGGGTATATCTTAAGTAAAGTACCTACGTTATATTCAAAGTTCTTTGTTTAGTGTACAGATGCAATTTTTTCTATCAGATAAAGGATTCAAATGAGCCCAAAAAGGTTCGAGAAATCCTCAGTCAAAACCATAATGCATGTGCTTGGCTTGGGTCATCTATTCTCAATTACCAGGAAGTCCCTACCCAAGTTCTTTTCTAGTGGTTAGTTCATTTTACTACATTTACATAAAGACCCGTAAAAATGAGATACGAAAGATATGTACGGGTAACTGATGTGATGTCAAGTGATGACGGGGCGAAGACCCATATTGGAAATTGAAGATTGAACAAAGCACCGATACGTTTAAGTGATATCACGCAGAACAGTTGGCTAAGGTTGACCCAGTTTTTCTGTCTAGTCTAGACAATAATGTTAAAATATTATATAGTTTTTGTACATTAAAAATTTTCAGAATTAGAAAATGCAGTTGTCTAATTTATGAAGGAGAGGATGACTTGGCTAAACTGTTCTTTTATATTGCTTAGGCTCCCTATATAATACAATATACAGTAGGAAAGATTATCGGTACGCTCGGTTCTTGTTGTAATCCTTCTGTCGTTCTTAATTATTCCCACCTAGGAAACTAAATAAAACCCTAAATTCCTAGCTTAAGCCTTCTCGAGGAATATTAAAGGAAGCTTCATCACTCATAATTCTCTACTACCCTTGAATTGGTTTAGAAATGAGCATAAAAGATTCAGTTGGTTGGTCAAAATTTTTAGAATATATTTTACATCCCGTAATTCCCAAAAGGACTAACTCTGCTAGATATATATCTTTAATTCAAAAACTATTACGCAAAGTAAATGACAGAACTAGTTGTAATGCAATGTTGTAAATGCACCCTTTTTGCTCATCGATAGACATCCATATTTATTCAGTTGTCAGGGCCAATGTCAAGGAATTGGTCTTACTTCTTACTTAACCCGTGGGTATGGTTACTTCTATGAAGGTCAATGCTCGTAAGGGTCTTTTATTTCAGTTCAATTGAAGTACATTTTATGATTATAACATACACTAAATTTATTTATGATATTTGAAGAAGATAGTAGTGGAACAGATGCATATAAATGGAACTTGCTGGGAGTTTCAGTTTAGAATAAATAATATAATAAAAATTACTA
>JAQFZZ010001662.1:0-10474 GCA_034696405.1 Isotoma caerulea
AAAAATTTTCTATAAACCAGTGATGCCCTGTCCAAGTAATGATTCAACCTTGAATTGATTGCCAAAGTGGGGGCAATTTACACAATAAATCAGTAAAGGCCAAAACTTTATATAACTTTAGGCATACATTCAAGGTTACCTCATGTCATAAATGAGAGCAAATCACCCTAATAAAACGTTTAAAATAGAACTAAAAATAAAACGCTCACTCACCTCCCAAAACATTCTTCCCCACAGCAGAGATATTCTTAGCCATGGCATCAGTAAACACAAGTCCACTCTTACTCTTCTCAACCTGTTCCATCCCAGTGTGAACCGACTGGACAGTGAAAGCTCCCAAAAGTCTCTTTCCCCCTTTGAAGATCTCAACTTCATAAAAGTAATCGACAGCCTCAGTTTGCATCCCGAAGATGTAAACCCAACAAATCCAAACGCCAGCCCCAATAGCTTTACCTCTCGTGTGAGTCAGCATGAGAAAGAAGTGATGGTCATAGCAAGATAACCACTTAGGTGTCCACGTTTGATTGTAGAGAAAGTCTTCAGTCTGAATGGTCACGTGGGTGAGAAGGTTCTTCGTATAATTCGGAGCCAGATAGTGGGCATTATTATGGAAAATGAAGTTGTGATAAGGGACGATTTCATTACAAATGCGATGAAATAGACAGGGTATAGGTCGATATCGGCACTCTCGGTAGTGTTCCTCTTCAGTCAATGTTCCCCTAGGGAGCTCTTCTACACACAGAGAAAAGTGAACACATACACTTAGAATGAGATTCAATAGAATGAGATTGCATTCAATCACATTCACAAATGCTTAGATAGAGAGAAAAACAATGTTTTAATGGAATTCTCCCATCCAAATACATTTCTTTACTTGGGAAAAGTTACATTGATTTGATTTTCTATTTGAGGTAAATATTGAATGAATTATATTTGACAGGAAAGCCACGAGGGAAATGTAGATTGAGATCTGGTCGGGGTTACCCACTATAATATATAGTCCCTATATACTTTCTTTTATAGTAAAATAAAATAAGCAGATTTCTTTAGAGATAGATTGAAGTAGCTTTAGTTTTAGCTCTCCAGGGTTTGTTTTAGCTTAATGGATTCATAACAATAACCTTATGCATTAGGAATCTCAAGTTCATTTAAACTTTGCTTACTCAAGTGCGTGCCATTCCTTTTACCTTTGTAATATTTAAATTAGGAGAGAAAGTTGAAGAGAGAGGTGGCAATGAAAGTAAAGAGAAAGCACTCCTATAGTATGCCTAAGGACGGACAATGGATAAACTTTTTAAAAGCTTTTTTAAAGCTTAGCTTTAGGAGAAGAATAATGGAGAAAGTTGAAAATGTTTTATAAAAATCTTTAAGAAAGTATTTTTGTACCCATGCATCCGGCAGTGTTATATCGACATGGAATAATCCCCGACTTTTTTGCCTTAACTTCATACCCACTACCATCATCACGGCCGCACGTGGATTTTGATTTTGTTACAGATGAAAGTGCCGAGACTTGAGACTCCGTTGTTTTTGCGTGGGAGTGTGTGTGAGTTTGATGATTATGATTGATTACGGAAGCTGTGTTACTCACACTGGGTTTAGGTGAATTGGGAGAAATTACTTTTACATTTGTGCTTTCATCCTCATGGTCAATGTTAGCTTTGGATTCTTCTTTAAGGGCTTTTTCAGGAGTTAAGGTTAACTCTTCTGTTGCTGCTGTACAAGTTGCAGAGTTTATTTGACTTTCATTCTCAGATTTGAACACGATTGTTGCGCTTTCCCCTGGTTCATTTTGACTGTCGTCTTCTAACTCCTCAGATTCATTTCTATTGTCATCTTCCACCTCGTCAGATTTTTCGCTGCATGTTGAAGTTGAAGTGTCACTTGGAACGGGACTTTGAAGATTTTCATCAACCTCAGTACTTTTTTCAATGTCGCAGACTAAACCTGCTGCAATTTCTGCAAGCCTCTCCTGTGATACTTCGGGGCTTTCACTGACCACAGATGAAGTGTCTGTTGACATGGAGGAAGAAATTGATGGTGGTGGTGTGGGCTTTTTAGAAACAATAATTTTCGAAGCTCTCATCTTTGCATACGATTTCGCTTCCGGTTGTTTGCGAGTTGGTGCTGTTTTAGGTTTAGGAGGTTTTCGAGCCTGGGTCTTTGGGTTTGGGGTAGGCCTTAGATTTGATGCTTGAGCTGTGGAAGATGAGGTGGGAGAAGTTGGAGGTGTCAATCGGAATTTTGGGATTGGAATTCTGCTAACGAATTTCTTCTTTGGTGGAGGTGGTAGCTTATCTTCAGTTATGTGTGTCTTTTCAGTCTCAGTAGCTTCTACAGCAACGTGTATTTCCGTTTTGATAAGGGGGCTCATGCCAACACAAATGTCCATGGGTGATTTTGATTCTTTCTTAAGGGAGCTTTTGTTTGGAGAGATGCTTCTATCAGAAGGAGACTTGGATCTTGGTGAGCTTTCACCGGAAGTGTCCAAAATCTCAGGGGAATCTTCAACAAGCTTGTCTTTGAAGACGACAGATTTTTTCGAAGCTGGTCTGGAGGGGGTACTCGATCGACTGGAGCTTTTTGATATAGAATCATTTTTATTTTCTTCAGACTTGATAGCTTGAGCCACTTTATGTAGTTGCGAATCTGTAGTTTCCTCAGAGGGTCCAGGGTCAGGTGAACCTTCAAGGGTTTCGCTTGAAGAAACGATTATCCTGGTCATAGTGCGAGTTAGCATTCTCACCCGGGTTTTAGACTTTGCTGTCATTGGTGGTGCGGTTGAAGGTCGCACAACCGTGTCTATTTCTGTGAAAAGATTATCCGAAGAGTTTGCCTCTCTTAGTTCTATCTGAGACTGGGAGACTTCAGGGGTGTCGGGAATAATCCGAATTTTTGGTTCAACTTGAATAGGATTTGTGGAATTGAGAAGTTCTTGCTCCTTGTGGGCTTTTGGACTTGGTTGGATCTCAGCCTCTGCCACGACTTGGCTCGAGGAAGACGACTTAGGTTGAGGTCTTCCATCCCCGGCATAGTTTACGTAGTACCGTTTTGCTATCATTAACGATTTGCACAATTAAACGCAAAAATTACTTTTCAGGAATTTGGATTATTAATGAATTTTTACCTTGTTTTGGCTTATATTCCCCAAACATTCGGAGGTAAGCCTCTTCAACAGTTATGTGTCCCTTGTCCATCTTTTCAACTTCGCTTTGACCGTGTTGCGAATATCCTTTGGCAGAACGATCTTCTAGTTCCTTCTCTGCTGGAACTCTATTTGAATTCGTTTGGGCGTTCAATTGCAAAAGTTTCGCCTCAAGCTTTGATAATTCATCCATCGAGAGAGACAAAAATGTTATACATCGCAGTATAGTGACTAGATTTATGCACAAAATGGTATTTAATTTTAGACTTTTTTAAATGTATTGTATGGATGATGTATTTTTTGCATTTATACCGTGCTTAGGGTAAAATCATTTCCATGGTGTTTGTTTCATTTCATATAGATCATTCAAAAAATTAGGAAATAAGTACATGAAAACCTGAATCCACAGAACTTTTACCATTTTATGCAATATGCTGCCTAAATTTCTACAATATCAATCTACAATGATTTGGGTCAAGGCTCATAGACTCTTATTGCTATAATAGTCTATGAGCCTTGGATTTGGGTAATAGCTGTCGTAGTAGCAATAAATTGTCAATCAAATGTCACTTTTAAATTCTAATTCTAATTTTCTTTGAATAAGATGACATATATAGACGCTTGTGAAAGGCAGATCACCTCAAAAGAAAAATAATATTAAAGAAACGTTAAAAACATGTTTACATTTTACAGACAGTTGTTTTAATTTCGTTAAATACTTTATCATTTATGTACATTTCTAGTTAATAAGCTATAGGTAATGTATTACATTTTATTTTTTTAAATCTAAATATAAGTTATAACAGCTTTTGTACATCTTAAAAATACGAGTCTTACTAACGTCATAAAATCAATCATTTTGTCTCACTCCATGCAAAAGATATTTATAGCATTAACAGTCACCATAAACCTTGGTTTACAAAAGCAGAGTCAACGTCAATTTCTATCATTTGACACTTCTCTAGATACAATACAATACGATGATAACAGTAGGATATTTTTGGCTACCAAATTGCCATCCTTTTATTCCCTGGGAAAGTGACTCTCTGCAAGGAGAAAGCAAAAAATGTATTATTACTCGTATTATAAAAGCAGTCAGATTATGATAGCAATAATAATAATAAAATTGAAATAGACATTTAATTTCTACTTTTTCCAATAAATGAAACTCAGCAGTTAGTAGTGACATGTGTCAAATGTCGAAGGTATTTCAAGGATGATGATTTTTGTTTTGCACACTTGGATGAAACGTTTATTCCCAGGTAGGAAAATAAAATATAAAGAGCTATCATCATAAATACGTCATGTCAAGACTTTCATTGTGAATTACAACTCCTACACACTTTACTTCTAGACTGATGAATGAATGTGCAGATTGAAAATGAATTAGTATCGGTTTAGGCTTTGACACCTTGACAGGCCAAAATTTCACGGAGGATAAAGAAAGGTGGTAAGAATGGGAGTCGCATCCCATCACAGTTTGTCCTTTCGGCATTGTGGACGGTGTCAAAGTGGAAATCTTTATGGTGGTGATTCTGACTGGTTTAAGGCACTCAACTATTGTCAAATGTGTGGGCTGAATTCTTCTCAGAGTTTACTTTTAAGATTAACAATAGTTTAGAGAGGCGAGGAATAATAATAATAATAATATTAGTTCAATGTAGTCAGTCAGTAGTAGTAAGTAATAAGTAAGCCTTCACTTTTTTTACATCTAGCCATCCATAATAGTTAGTTGAGAGAGTAAAAGTCTGGATGGAAGTGTTTGTTTGTATTGGTGTTATTGTGTTGGAAGGTAGGAATGTCTTGGTATGAGAAGAACGTGTTCCTATCTATGTTTATCTTCTCAATAGAATATTACGATAGAGTTAAGTCAAACTGGACTCGAAATAAAATGGTACCTTCATTACAAGAAGGGACAGAGAGACTTGAGACAGACATTTATTTCCAATGGAAGTAAGAAAAGATACCATCGTCGTTTGTAACTTTAACTTAACGTGTTCATAATATGGATGTGATGGGTACAATACATTCTCCAACCTTGTCTTTTCTCATTCTTCACAACCAAGGTGGGATATTCTATTTTTATACCTGTATGTATGTATGTGTATACTATAATTATTACTGGGACTGGAGAAAAGTCAGTTGTAATTGAAGGGTGGAGAATAAGGGAAAGACCATAAGGGTTTATGGGGTTTTTGGAAGGAAATAAAAGTTAGGTTAGTTGAAAGGTGAAGTTACACTGTTGTTAATTTAGCAGTTGGGAAAGGCTGATTTTTTGCGATAATTTATAATAGGTTATTTTGTCAAGGGATGTCAGATTTCTATAATACTTGTTTAATTTAAACAACTTATTTATCTGGGTTTGATTTAATTGCTAACAACCAACTCATACTTAAAATGCATGCATGTGTTTCCTAAGTTTAACGAGTAAAGAAAGTACCTATGATTTTTTAATGAATTATTTTATAACGGTGAGTTTAAAGATGTTGACTTGCAATTCTTTCAGTATTAATATTTTGATAGACTTATCATAATGATGAGAACGGAACGATCATTTATAATTGTAGTTTATGATCACTTTTACTCCTATTAGCTTGTTTAGGGTAAGATTTATAATTCTTTTGTTAAGATAGATCGTTAGTTTCTGAGTTAATAATGCAAATCCGTCTACTAATTTAATATTAATCTAAAATGTCGACAATATTCTAAATCCTAAGTTGCATCAAAAGTATGATTAATTTTCAAATATTTTGTGTTAGTTAAAAAGTAGCGGAGACTATCATTGGAAGTTTTGTAATTATTATAAACTTGTATATTCATCATTGCTCTGAGTAAATATTAGAAATGATGCCCTTGCACAAAACCAGGTATGTGAATGTGAGCTATGTGATGATGATACTTAAGAACCGAAATAGTTCTTATTCCTATTCTCAAGAGGTGAAGGCTTTTTTATTTCCAAGAGAGGTAGTGCGGTATGGAAACAAAAAGAGAGAGAATAGTTACCACATGGGGTGTCCCAAAGCAAAGAGCTCACTCACCAAAGGTGATTTCTAATGGAATGTTCAATTGTTGAATTTCGAACATGTCAAATGTCGGGGAGAAGAGTATTACCAACCACCAGTCGTAACAAGACAAATTATCACAAACAGCCCAGCTTTGTCCACTGTTCTCTGTTGACGCGATATCTAATCAGTTAAATAAGGCTCTGGCAGATCTCCCCTGTAGTAAAACATGCATAGGACACTTACTCGAATTAGTTTTCAATTGAAATTGAATACTTTAGATAAACGTACATCTACTATATAAATATAATACTGTGAAGGGGGTGACACTTCTAACAATAAGGTTGATGATATGGTAGAAAATGCTTTGAATGGAATTTTGATGGTAGCATTGTGTCTTCATCATGTTGTACCTACTTTTAATGTCATCAATTATAGTGTTAATATAATATATGACCGTCCTCTAAAGTTATAGTCGTCATTTTCCACAACTAATTAGCTTACCTAACCACATCATCAGTTAAAAAATTATTGCTCCTGAAATGATGCGCGACGATTGAGTAAACACAAGAACAAAACCTAGTCCAGATTTGGTCAATTTGCCATACCTTATTAAGTCATAAGTTTTATGGACAAAAACTATGATAGAATGGACTGGGAAAAAATTATGTTCATGTGGTGCTTGTTAAACAGTCAGTTAGACTTGTAAATTAGTTGCCAAAAAAAGGTCCCCTAATTTAAAAGCTACTGTAACGCAGCTGCTAAATTTTTAAAGTTTATTGACATTTTTGGATCAGTTTTTGAGTACGCTTATATTCAGCCTTAATTACTTTTTAAATAGCTTTTGTATCCAAATTTGCCTTAATAAATTAACGTTTATTTACTGCTGAAAGTTTTATTGAAGGAATTATATTAATTGAATAAAAACAATGTTGGTTGATCATGATCATCAAACTTAATCAGATAGAAAACGATGCAATTAATAAAACAAAGAAGTTTAATTAAGGTTTTTATCGATTAATTTACCTAATAATTAATAATTTTTCGAGTTAGCCATAAGGAAAATTATGTATTTAAAACACATCACGTACAACATGGAACGGAATTGAAAATACGTCAGAACTTATCTAAAATTTTAGTATATGGATTTTGAGGAGGATTGTCTTCTTCAAAAAAAATTCAGAAATTATTTAATAAACAAGAATTATTTGACAAATTAAAAGTTTTCCATCTAGCATAATTCCATATTGTAATTTTTGGAAGATAAATAATTTTTTATAATGTATAAGATGACAAGGAGCTGTGTAAAAATATATAATCTGATTTTCCACAAATATAGGAAAGTATGGTTTTTGAATATGCTAAAAAGGATAAATATAATACAGATGACAACTTTAATTAGTCCTGAATCATCATAACACCGATGTAATCAATCATAAATTAATGAGAAGTATCTTAATAAAAACACAATTAAAATAGGAGACAATGTGCTATTATCCCGATTCCGATAACGATCATACAAATAACGGGTATTATATAAAATCACAAATAAAAATCATAAACTATCATCATATTCGATAAATCTCCACAATCTAAAATCCCCTGCATTAAATATCCTTATTATAAAGCGTTAATTCAGTATTTCAAAAGAAGTGAGACATACAAATACAAACATATACAAATACGGGAGCGAGAATTTACATTACACTGTTTGACGATCCAGTTCTTCCCTTTTAACTTTACAGGTTTATTGTTGTCTGTAGAATGGAAATTAAAATAAAATGGGTTTTATATACTTTATATTTTATTCATACCATTTACATCCCATTATTATACTCTTTTACTCTAGAGTCTAGAGAATACGGATAGATTCTCTCTCTACTCTTTCATACAGACTTTAAAAGCCACAATGAAATTCAAACCGAATCCAGAAGCAGCATCAGTAGCAGAAGCAGCACGATATCATTATTATCATTGTAGTAAAATAAAAGGCAAAGATTTTAAATTGTAATGGTCCTTCTTTAAACCGACTAAAGTTAAGATTTTAAAATGAATGTAAAATGTTGCATTATATATTTCCAAGCCCTAGAAAATGTATATCAAACCCAACTCAACTCATACATAAATATTTTTGATAGATGCAGCAAGTGGTATGATATCAGTAGCAGAGGTGGTGGTAACTTAGTAATGACTTAGATTTTGATAATCCCTTCTTATTCTTCTTCTTATTCTCAGACCTTACTGTAATTCTTGCTGTTCCGAGTGTAATTTTGACACTTGATCAACAATGCGTAGCATGCTGACTGGCTTTTCGTCGTGCTTTGCCATGTTTATGAGTCCAACCATGGCATCAATCTTTCATGATACAAAATCCTCAATGCAATTTATATACTGAAATGGTTTACAAAAGTATGTAAGAATCAGGAGAAAAAGCGAGGGATGAGAATCCCTCTTCTTTTATCTATCTATACAGACATACACAAGATAACATGGAGTTAATACCCACTCCAATTTTTTGGAAATAAAAAAATCAAAAGATTCAACTCAGAAAATTTGGTCAGTGTGTGGATTAAGGAATATGATGAGCTAGGCTTGTTTGTAAAGTAATACACTGAGAGAGAATTGAAGTGCATTGGGTTGTGGTGCAATTTAACTTAAGAATATGAATACTTGTTGTAATATGCATTACAATATATATTTTGCTTAAACTGCCTTTAGATAGAGAGAGGGATCAGTTAACTTTGAATAAAAAGTGCATTATTATCTATCAGTCTGTAAAGTTGTTAAGTAGCATCATAGCAGCATGAATTGTAAATTACTTTTAAAATGCAGTTCACTGCAATACAATACCAACAAGAGAAAAAAGAGGCAATAGAATCATTTTGGTTCCATCCAAGTCGGCAACATCTTTAAGATACTCTTTAGGATAAATCTTGAAAAGATTTAAGTTTAAGAATTAGGAGTTATTCATCCGATTAGTTTTTATTTCATTGCTTTTTATGCAATTGTAGTTTTTACTATTGTTTCCTATATTTTATAAAATATGAAGATGCGATAATTTATGGTTTTTAATCATGATACTAGATAAGTATGCATTGATACGGAAGTGCTAGATCTACTGTTGACTATATGCATTAATGCAATAAAGTTCACGATAAAAAATTAATTCGCTTTGCTTCAAAAATTGTAAAAAAATTCTTATTTCAAATAGTAATGCATCACTAAATTCTAGAATGAGTTACTTACGTGCATAATGCATCATCTCGCGTTGCATGTACTTGTGCAATATTATGTGTACGAATTGAAAATGTTACAAATGGATGTGATAATTCAAAAATATGACAGTTGACAATCTCACTCGCTTGTCTATATGAGAAAATTGAATTTCTCCGAATCCGATCCGAGCGGCTTGTCTGCATAATCCTGATAATGTGAAAGGTAACATTGTATTGCATGCGAAATGCCTGCATAATCCATTTATCAAAAGTGTATTATGCGAGACTGACTAAAAGGATAATAGACATTTTCACATTTACTCGTCGTAGTAGTACTTAGGCATGCATGCATAAGCATAGGCACTCAGTACAATATGAATGATCGCATTTGTAACAAAGAGGCTTCCTAGAAAATCAGTCGGCATTTATTGTTCTAATGATTCTAATCTGACTTGTATTCATCCAGGAAGAGGTGTGGTTTGGCTCTGAAAGTCAAGTTTACAATATGATTGCATTGCAATTGCAAAAGTATAGCCACTGAGTGGAAATGTTGATGAGTAAATATTTCACTATAGGTGAAAGGTAGAATTCCTTGGTATTAGAAGTTTCCATGAAGGATTGACTATTTCAGTTAGTAAACAAGTTTAATTCCTGATAGATTGTGGACATTTTGGAAGCGTTATCGTATCGATGGTTGATTTGATTTAAACAAAAGAAGGAAGTGTATGAATAAATAAAGTAGTTTTATTCATAGTAAAATGTAATTGAAGGTACGAGTTTAAATGTTAAAAACTGATAAAATGTAACGGGTTTTATTATATATAGGAAATTGTACGAATCTAGGAATAGTAGTGGCAAGGACGAGGATGATTTAATACGACAGTTTCATGTCGCATTCGGCATTCATCATAAAATACTTAAGAACAGTAATAGTAGTTTGTTGTTGCAACTGGCACGACATGCCGTAATGGGCTGATTTTCCCTAACTGTTACTTTGCAAAGAGTAGATTGATATTTTTTTACTTACTGAAGAAATTACTGGAATTGACAAATTAGGGAGAAATCTATAAAAATTGTGGGGAAGAATAGAGAGTAAATAGCATGCATGTTGT
>JAQFZZ010001663.1:0-10473 GCA_034696405.1 Isotoma caerulea
TAAAGGTTGATCTTTTCACTTTTCTGCAAATCTTTGTCTACTCTCAACTGTTGCATTGCTGTTAGCTGTGCTGGTCCTGTAAAATATGTTTTCAGTTTTCATGAAACCAATATGCAATAAATTGATCTATGTAGGTTACTTATAATCTGGAGATTTGTACAATTGTTTGAATTCCTGTCACCTAAGGATTATGGTTTTATATGGTTGATGGACGATTTAAACTTGCATTATTGAAGTACAAACAAAGTAACAAAACAAGTGATGGTGGTGAAAACAAAAAACAGAACCGATTTTTTATTAATTGTCTTTGAATTCTGAATTTAGCAGATTTTAATCTAATTTTGCATAATCGCATCCTTAATTTCTATAAGTTCAGTAAATTAAAAGGAATCGAACGCATCACGCATTCTTGTATATAAAAAGCTATTGCCGTGCTGTATAAAGTATATTTTTGCCTAAATTAAACTGCATATAATTAATTAACGTGTTTTTCCTAGTCAGTTCTATGTTCTATGTAAATGAATTCATATTGATTATGCTTGATGTGAGGTGTTATTTGACTGGTAATGTATGATATATGTGATTGTGTGAATATCATTTAGTTGTGTTAGTGTTATTCCATCCAACCTTATATTATACTAAGTCTATTTACATAGGCACTTTAACATGTCAGGGGCAAGGACGTTGTTTTTCTTTATCGCAGACAGAATAATAGAAATAGAATGATATTATTAGCATATTTACCTAACACGATACATCAAGCAAAGCAACCCAGCCCAATGAATTTATTTTTTCATATTCCACTTGATTCGGGTCCATTATACTTGTCTGGTTTATCAAAAAAATCTCGTTTTTTTCATCATCATTGATATTGATACACGGGTGTGGATTGTGCGATGCAGAGGACATTTGAGACACTTTCAGCTTTTATCAATACTATCAATTTCCTTATCGATGTAAATTTTATTTAGGTTAAGTTAAAAGTGTAAGTTGATTCTGTCAGTTGCAACAATTTGCGCAGTTCACGAATTAGTATGCATATTCGCAACCATACGTATCAGTAATTTAGTAGCCTTTTTAATGGAAAACTTGTCCTTGTATATAATGTAATAAATGCTCATTAACTGACCTTGGATGTAACATAACCTAAAACTTAACCTATGTGTGTTTAATCGTCTATGTATTTAACTTCAGCAGCGAGATGACACCAAGAATTTATATGGTGTGGAGAAATGACCGGATAACACGAGAGTAATTATTCCAGGATAACCTGGTACTTAATTGAAGTCTGAAAAAGCCTGCCTAAAGTTACGAAAGTTCTAAACAAAAACAACCCATCACGTGGATGAGAATGTGTATGAGCTAATTTTTATCGGTAAGTTGTCCCATATACTATATTGGCAATATTTCGATTATAAAGCATAATAGATGAAAGCATGTCAAAGATAATTGATGATGTTATTTGTCAATTCAGCAAAGGTGAAAGTGGAAAAACCGCAGGAAGTATGATGTCTGTATCGGTTCCTCCTGAAGAACCTTCTTCGTCTTCCAGAGTCGGTGTTGAACCGACTGCTGGTGTTGGAAGCAGTTTTGTCAACGGTACCTCTTATGCTAAGATACTACAACTGAAAAATGACAATGAAAAAATGAGTACTAATAGTAGTATTGGTGCTAAAAAAGGCATTGACAATGGAGGAACTATTGGAAATAGTTTTAAAGATCAAAATAATGATGCTACCAGTAAGCAAAAAACGGCTAAACTTCGTCAATCACATATGCAATCAAGTTCTTCATTCAATGGGAAAAAACTGCCGTTGGGTGACGCCAATAATGCTAAGCAAAAGCATGCAACACATGACCGTGAACCTCATGGCATGGAAAGTGGTCATCATGACCCTACCACAGATGACTTCGAGATGGTAGTTAGGAAACCCCGTTCCAGTTACAATGGAAATAATGGGGGTCCAAAGTTCCGCAAAGGTAGAGGAGAGGGAGATTCGTCTATCAAACACGTGGAGTTTGAGTCTCGGAGAAATATTCGACGTCGAAACTTCCAAGATCGTGACAAACCGAATCAATTACAAGACAATGAGCGTTCAAATGATGCAATTGATGGACTTCCCTTAAAACAGCAGCAGTTGCCCCAGCGTCCTCTGAATCATAATTCTAGTGCTCATCGGGAAAGCAACGGAAAGCTATTGCCAAACAGAATAAGTGAGACTGTCAAATCTCCTAGTAGTAGTAGTAGTAGTAGTAGTAATGGGATTGAAACCGAGGCAAAGACTAATCAGTTTGGCAGTGGATGCGTCTCTAATGAAAATGACAATCCTGGTGACATAGCTCAAAAATCACAGGGAGAAGTGACTAAACCTGAGTTTGTTTTGGCTCCACCACCAAAAGTCAATCCATGGCTCAAACCGACCAACGTTGTTGCCATTGCCAAGGAAGTTAGTACTAAAACTATTCAGAGTCATCAGGGGACATCGCAAGTATCTCATAACAAAAATCCACCTGTAACCACAATGAACGGAGTTCAAGGAAGTGGCAAGAGCGGTTTTAAAGGTAGTCAATCTGCTGTTGCTCTCGGAGAGACTAATAACCATCACACTACAACACAAGCACAAGCTCAATCTGGCAAGGTGTCCTCGGGTAAAGTATTAAGCCGAACCCGAACTCTTTCAGAGACTGACAATCATCAACATATTGAAGGTACGTGTATATTTTGCTTAACTTTTAAATCCTCCATGGTTTTGCTCTTTTCCATTGAATCTATTTTTGTCACAAGTGTGTGTGTTTAGTGTGTTGTTGTTATATGCAACGTCGTTTAGTATTGGATTCCTATTTTTGTCTCAATTCAATACGAAAATTCTCGACAAGACGGTTTTAAGTACACTGTTTTTCATTGCCATGAATGAACCAAGTAGCATGGGTTTCTATAATATGTATAATTGTAGATGTGATTGTAAAGTAGACGAATGATTTCGTAAAGTAGTAATGGCTAAAACGTAGATTCACGTAGCATAGGATGAAAGAGTTCCGGGTAAAATTCTACCGAAACCGTATGTTTTCTTTATAAATAACGTGGAAAATGCAGTTAGTATTGCAGTGTGTATAATTGGGGCACAAGAATTAATAGAATCGGTTGGATTTTTTTTTGTTTTTCGAGGACAGTTTATATTTGCTCAGCTTGCGTAGTAGTCAGTCGAGACATTGCAAGCTTAAATAGAGCACTCAGTTCTTAGTATTAGTTTATTTTACATTTTAAAATATTTTTTGTTTTATCGCAGATAAATTCGTGGATAAAGGGAAGTATGCACTAGCGACTTCTTCTGCAGCTTCCAATAAAAGCATAAACCCTAAGGATCTCGGAAAGAAGCAAAATCCAACGTTACAAGATAATATAAATTGGCCAACATTACAGCAAGCAACTGTTGTAGCTCCAGCTCCACAAAAGATTGTTCGTTTCCATTCAAGCCCAACAGAATCAACTGATTCCGGTAGCGAAGATCTGTACAGAGTCCGTCCAAGAATTAAACGAGCATCTGTTTCAGATGAAGATATGAAACACTCTCAAAGCAGCACTTCTGATACTATTAGTGATGATGTTCATTCAGGTGCTTCCAGTACTTGTGAAGCGGAAGGGATTGCTTCCCTTGACGAAGTTCCAAAACTGACTCATCACAGTAGTCTTTCCAGTGATGAAAATGAACTTGATGGGGGCCAAGGGACAAGTGTAAAAGGAAGAAGATCTACCAGAAAGGTCTGGAAGCCTCTAAATATACAAGAAAATTCGCAGTCTAAATTACGCAGAAAACCAAACCAGGAAATGGAAAGGAGTCTTAGTGAGGGCAATGGTCAAAGAAGAAGAGACAAAGAAAATAGCACACCAATCAAAGAAGGTATAATAAATATTTTGTGAAACAAAATATTCAAAGTAAGTATTTAAGAGAGACAATTATGTAAATTTGTTAATTTGTGTAGAAGGTTCAGAGGAAAAATCACGCAGCTATGGGCCTGCACGTAGACAAGGAACTAGCATGCGAGGTCGGGGAGTGAATAGATATAGGGGTGGAAGTAGTTACAACCGTCGAAACTATAGCCGAGATGAAAATGAGACACTTTCTGCACCTGCAGCTCCAGGGAATTTTTCAGATTATCCACCAGATTACACAACTCTGGGTACAGGATATCCTGTTATCCCGCAGTTCGTCATGCCATACGTAAGTTCACCTTACTATCCAGCACCGTTTGTTCCACCTGTCGCTGTCGAAGATGCTCATATTGCATCCAGCTATGTTCCAGTGGACGAAGTTATCTCGCCAGAAATGAAAATAAAAAAACAAGTGTAAGTCATAGATAAATCAACACAGTTTGGTGTTTATATCTTTATGAACTAATTATAGGAATTCTTTTTAATTTAATTTTGATAGAGAATACTACTTCAGCGAAGAAAACTTGGTAACAGATATTTACATGAGACTCAAGATGCGAAAAGATGGATTCCTACCGGTGACATTTATTGCAAACTTCCGAAGGATTTTGTTCGTTACACACGATGAAGATCTTGTTGTAAAAGGTATTCAGTTGTCGTCTGATCTAGAACTGAGCGAGGACTTAAAATATGTCAGAACCAAGCATAATCCTGAAAAATGGCCTCTTGTGGATCAGAATTCTAAAGATTTACCGCCGCCAAAGTTGATTTCGTCTTCGTCTTCGTATCCTATTCCTTCTCCTGTTGTAATGGGTTATCCCACGCCCATTATTCCTATACCTACGGGAGGTGTCATGATGCCACTCGGTTATAGTCCACCACTTCCAATTATTCCGCTCTCTGGTTCAGTAGCTAGTAATAGCTACGGTGCTGTGGAAATGCTCAACCCGAATGTGCCAGAATTTATACCAAAATCTCAACAGAAACCAAGTAGCAGTGGCCAACAATCTGACGACAACCTAAATACAACTGGTCACGTTGAGGAAAAGATTCACAGCAATAAAAGTGAAACCCAAGATTTGAAACCAGACATGTCTTCATCTCTTAAGGAAGAGAATAAGTCCAGCAAGAAAGATGGGGCTGAAACTACTGTAAAAAATCAGGAAAAATCCATTGCCTCAGACAAAACTGATAAAATGACCGATGAAATTACAAAGGCTGAAAGTGAGACTGTCTCGAAAGGAGAACTTACGGATGCAGAAGTGGAGCAACTGTGGCAGGAGGTAAAAAAGAAACCAAAGCCCGTTCCAAAAGTAAAACGAAGGTTACAGTCAATTGATGGTGATATGGATCATAACCAGCCCCAGTTTCAATTCGAAGAAGATATTGAGCTTCCATCCAGAACAAGAACCTTGTCTAGTACTAAACACAGCGTGTAAGTTTTATCATCTAAATTTAAAAAATTTCATATGCAGTTTTTTCTAAAAAACTGTGGTAAAATGATGATTCAGAACTTCTTTCCCCGACAGACTTTGGTTTCGATTTTTCATGGTGATAATTATTGTTGTTCGCTGAGCCATATTATTATGATAAACTAGAATTCCACATGATATGAACATATATAAGGTAAATGTTTGTTTTAATTTCTATAGATCTGAAAACGTACTTTCCAGAACTAGGACATACTCCAGTAGTAGACGCAGCGTGTAAGTATATATTATATGTTTATCTATATAGTCATTCATTTACAAGTGCTTGATTTGCACTAAGATTCATATGATGATTCAGAACTTCTTTCCCCGTCAGACTTTGGTTTCGATTTTTGTGGTGATAATTATTGTTGTTCGCTGAGCTTAACTACCGATATTAATTTAATTAGGAATATGAGTCTTAGTCTTGTCGTGTATTTTTATGTAAGTCTAAAATAATTCGTTTGTGTGTACATACAGGTCTGAAGACTCTGAAGATGAACTAAGTGACTCTGAAATCGATAGAATAGTAATCGTAACTCAAAGAACTCGATCCGATAGCGTATGTACGACGGCAAGTACTCCATCCCCACCCAATCGACCACCTAAGCATGAAGGATACGATAGGACTGGATGCTATACATCGAGAACAAAACTGACTCAGGAATTCGCTCAAATGATTAACGAAGGTCTTCAACAGATTGAAGACGAAAATTTTACTCAGGCTGAAACTCATTACGGAAGCTTTACCACAGTTAATTTGATTTCGAAGGAAGATTTCGAAAAACTGGCTCCACAGTTGCCTCGTGCTATTAATCCTGAATTCCCACCTCCACCTCCGGTACCAAGCAACACTCCAATGAATACATCCTACCTTGAAGACCAACAAGTATGTAATATTGTTTAAGTTCAGACTGATTTGGTATTTGAAATACACAAGTGAGTAAATTTGACGCATTTTAAAATATCTAGCAACGGAACGAATCCAGTGGTGGGAAATCTCGCAGTAAAAACCGAACACGTAGGCGTTCAGCAAGATTTTACCCTGTTGATGAATCATCCGGCAGACAAGAGCATCATGTTGGATGGATCAGGGACAACAAACGAAGGCGAACACGAACGATTAGTACGAAGTAAGGAAAACAAGAAAAATTAAATTTAATTATTGTTAATCAAAACTGCATTTGCATAGAGCCTGGGTTGATTATTCCTATTACAATCCGGGTGTAGAACAAGTGCAAAATTAAATTGACTAGCATACGGGGTGGTTTATGGTTAAGTTTCTCCTGTTAATCCTTTGGAGCTTGTCAAACAGTCTACCGTTAATAATATACATTTTAAGGTCAGACGTTTAGGTCTGCTAGTAAACTAACTTTATATTTTTATAATTTTTTTGAGCAGTAGTACCGGAACTGAGGGTGACGCTGGTAGCTTGTCATCCAGCCTTCCACAGTCATTACCAGTGTTCCAGCACCCATCCCATGCTTTACTTCAAGAAAATGGATTTGTCCAGCAGTTGTATCATAAGTACCATGCTCGTTGTCTCAGAGGTAACTTATCGTAGTGTTTATTCATTCTAATGTTTTTGTTGACGCATTTAGAATTTTTAAGCATAAAGTTTAATTTTTCATTCAGAGAGAGAAAGACAGGGAGCCGGTATTTCGCAAGAGATGAATACGCTTTTCCGATTCTGGTCATTTTTCTTGCGTGAAAACTTTAATCGAAAGATGTATGAAGAGTTCAAAAATTTGGCGTTGGAGGATGCAAGTTTAGGCTATCGGTAAGATTGAAGTAGTGGGCAAATGAAAAGACTTGAGGAACGTTCAGTCCCCTAATTATAGTTTTCTCGGCGTCTATAGGTATGGGTTGGAGTGTCTGTTCAGATTTTACAGTTATGGATTGGAAGTAAAATTCCGCAAGGAAATCTACGAAGATTTCCAAGCGGAGACGTTGAGAGACTATAAAGATAACGGGGGAGAGTTATATGGTGTGGAGAAATTTTGGGCTTTCCTCAAGTACTACAAAAAAGCTAAAGAGTTGCCACTGAATCCTGAAGTTAAAAAAGTACTAGAGCCGTTCAAAACCATTGATGACTTCAAAAAAGCTGTAAGAATAATCTCATAGATTTATTTCATATTTATTATTCCATTTAGGTTTGGTATTTGTTTGATAAAAACATTTTTAAATCGAAAAGAATGCTGAGCGAGGAACTGTGCCTGGGTTAGCCCGAAGAAGGCGAATGTCCGAGTCTGACAAAGTTGCACCATTGAGAAGTGCTCCGCATACATCATCCGCTTCAGGTCCACAACCCGGACCATCAAGGAGGAGACGGACTGTCTCAGAGTCAATATATGTTCCACAGAAACCGCATCCATCAGCACGGCATACCGTTCATGAATGAACCAAGGTCTTCAACTCAACAATTTGCTACCAACTGCTCGCGTTTAATCGCATCTATAATCAACAGAATATTTTTACTAGGACTTCGTGAGTATATCATCACAGCGTTCACCAGCTTTTATCGTGGATTGACCATTTAGCGGCGTTTTGATCGTCATTCTTAGCAGGGATCATTGCTTAATTTGTTAACAAGCAAAATCATAATTATCTGCATGTATATGTAGATAGATATAACATAACGCATTCAACTTATCGCTGAAGTTGTAACTACTATTACCCACTATTATGTAACTTGTAGTCGTTATCGTTCTTTAATTCGTTGTAGTGTTAGTAGTTAGACTTGTAGTTTTTTTGGATTGACTATGACTAAAATTGTTATTCAGGTCGGGTGTTGGTGGCGAATTAGTATTAGAGATAGTAGACGTAGTGGAAAACTTTTTGGGATTAACCATAGATTATTATTGCATTTTTGAGATGAGACAAGAGATGAAACGTACTAATGACTTCATGTTGCATGATAAAAACGGCCTCGTCCTGAGGTGTTGATGTTTGTGAGTGTTGAATTGAATCATTGTTATTTGATAAACTATCGAAAAGACCAAGCCGACTGCTTCTAAATAACCAACAAATACTATTCTATATGAAAATATTGTACCCTTAAACTTCGTTGTTTTTGTTCTTGATGCCTTAAACCTTCAGGAATATGAAAATATGTTCTATGCACTTTCTATTATACTAAACTTCCAAAAATGAAAAAAAAATATTGTTTAGCTGATTTTAGTGTACAATATTATAGTTTTAACATGAAACGCAAAAAAAAATTCATTTACTCTTAGCTATTATTGCATATTAAATCATGATAAGGGCTACATATCGTTATTATTATATTCTGATATTCTATTTGCAGAAGAGTTAACTATATAAGAATTTATTATCTATTGCAAACGTATATTGCTGCTTATAAAAATTAATATATTATTACTAGTATTACAAATCATTATGAACCGAAGAAAAAAAATATAAAAAAAATTATCTTGCATACTTAATACAAAGAAAAGATACCGAAATATATTTAGACTAGTATGGATGTAGAAATACCTTACATTGTTATCTACTGTTAAAAACTTATGACTATTAGGAGATACGTAACGTTGTATTAAAAATCGTTGTAATTATGCGCTTTATCATTATGATAATAGCTAATAGAAAACAAAATAAAAAATTTATAAACATGTTAAATTTCAGAATATCTTGAGATTATGCATATGCGTTCGTTATTTTATAATGGTTCATTATTCGTAGATTATGTAATCCTTGGGTAATCCTCGGGTGTTCGGGAGTCCATAGATTCTCCGATTATTTCTTCATTACTGAGTGGTACTGGTCTAACATTGGTTACCCTGCGATAGGTACCGTTGCCTTATTGAATAAAATAGCTTTTAAAATTTTCCGTTGCAAATGGCTGAAAAAGTGAAAGAATCAATTATGCAAGGTCGATTGTGGAGGTTAACTTGGAATTAGGGCAGCTTGTATTTTCATCATTATTATTATGTATCGCTAGCAGTTTTGTAAATAGATAGAAGTAACTGTTACAGGAAGAGTTTTAAGGTCTTAGCCTAGGTCTACTAAATGTTTGAAGGCAATGTGCTTTTGACCTTTTTCCTATCGGTCACGGTTTAACAGTACTTAAATGTAAAGAGTAAATTGAATAACTTTCCAAAGTGGAAGTTCATACGAGTAGATAGATGGATGGAATATTTGTTGATTCTCTTAGAAGCACTTAACACTAATCTTGAACTTGTTTCCATTCAAATTAGGATTCATCACGCAAAATAATCATTTCATACAAGAAAAACCTTTGTACATCCTTATGAAATTAATACAGGATTGATAAGTTTTTGTGTGAACTTAAATATGTAATTATGTTAAATTTCATATAATTGATGTTTGACGTGTGTATAGATCAGTGTTGCCTTATCTTAGACCAGATTGAGATAGATATTGTGTTTTGCAATTTAATTTTGATATTTTAACTCTAATACATGAGATTGAGAATGGTCGGTCGTCTTTGATTGCTTGTAATTAGTTAATTGTTTTGCAATTGATATGGAGCAGACTGTCGTCCCTCAATTACAACTTTGGTTGCATAATTTGACTTTGCAATAAAACTTTTGAATTGATTTACTATAGATGATGACCTTGCAAGGCTTAAGAAAAGTAAGTTATAGGGTCTAACTCATGGAGTAATTTTACGGTCATTCTGGCCTTTAGACCTTGTACTTCTTAGTTTTATAGTGAATGCAACCGATTGTGATTTAACAATTTAACCCGTCCAATACGCAGACTACATAATAGACTTTCTGTATGGATGAGCTGATTATGAAGTTCTGTGGGTTTTATTGAACATTTTCTTATGTTTCTATTGCGTTATTATTATGAATGATTGATACAATTTTGAATAATATAATTGATCTTATTCATCAAATGATTATAACTTTATGAGATTTTTATGACTGCAGATTTTGCAGTTTCTTTACTATAATAGTAGTATAGTTTGAGACGAAGAAACTATAATGATATCCACTCAAATATTTTATCCAATTGAGATTTGAGATAGGATTTGCTATAAAAATTTCCATTTCTCATATATTGTAGTTTGTGTCGGTATGATGA
>JAQFZZ010001664.1:0-10464 GCA_034696405.1 Isotoma caerulea
CATAATATCAGATAAGTAAAAAGCTTTACAATTCTAATTTTAAAAACATATATAACTAATAATGAAGTTAGTACTTAGTGAAGTACCTACAAAATTAAAAAGTACAGCTTATCCTAAACAAACTTTTTGGAAATATTGTCTTAAAATGAGATCGAAGCAGTGAGAACTAGAATTACGCAGAGTAGCTAAAAAATTGCCTGTGAAAATCATAAAACTAACTAAAGATAGTTTGTACAGTCAGCGTAAAATGAAAAAAACAGCGATTTTGACTTCATATCATCTGCAAAGTTGAAGTAACCTTAGTCTCATCTCCATCAAGTCTTGATATTTCAATGTCTTCTTTCCCTTTAATTCTTTAAATGCTGCAAAAATTCTCCTGTTGAAATCAACTCTATTGGATAACTGAGCTACTCAAAAAATTTAGAAACAAAAGTTATTATCATAGGTTAGGTTTAAGGTCCTAGTTCATTTGTATACCAACATAATGTAGCAATTACCTGTTCATCATGCTCAGCAATAGAAGTATTGGTACTTGTTCCAGAGACATCAACTGATACAATAGTACTGCTACTATTTGAGACAGATAGCAATAATCCTTCAGACATATACCGTGAAAGTTGCTGCGACAAGCTTACTTCTCCAGGGCTTTTGTAAACATCTCCAACGAACTCGCCTTCAGATAATAAGAACATTTCGCTCTTTTCCTCTTCCTTTACTTTATCTTTGAGTCTAGGCGTCTTTGCAGATGACAATAATTCGATCCCGGTATTCTCTTCAGTCACTGAAGAAAGATAAGCATCTCTGGTTAGTTTAGATGCTGATGTTCTCCCTTCTTCGTTTATGCTTTCTTTTTTATTCCATTGGCTCACATTCATATTTGTTAAATTAGACGTTTTGCTAGGATTATGCATCGATGACATTGACTTTTCCGGAGTTTCCATAAATACTGAGCTATTGGTTTTTGGACTATCATTTATATCTTTTCTAGTATACGCGTTACTTTTAATCTTGGGATCAATGATATCACTATGATAATGACTGCTTTTTGAAGACGAAGAAAGTTCTGGCGTAACAACCCTAATACTTTCACTTTTCTCTTTTGGTGGACTTGGTCTTCTGCTCTTTGGTGTAGTTTTCATTTCTTTCTCGCTAAATATGAAATCGGATATCTCACTACAGTCCGTATTATCATTATTGTTTCTATTGTTATCCACATTAGACTCTTTTGTCATTCGGGGAATAGATTTAAGAGTTGATGGAGTGAGATCGGGTGTAGACATTTCTGAAAATGTCTCTGTGGGATTAGCAGTAGCAACATCAACCGTCTGATAGTTCCTTCTTTCCTTTTGTTTACCGCAACTTGAAGGGGTCAATTCAGGAGTAGAGAAATTATTTAATTCGATCGATTCTGAAAGCATCTCGTGTTTTGTCTGCTGTTCACTTGTAATCTTTGGTCTTTCGTTAATATTTTTAGTTTTGTTTTGGACGACTTCATACGTTTCTTGCTGTTTCTCTAATACATTTTTTTCTTGCACTTGAAGATCATGCAAATGTTTTAGGACTTCAACATATACCAATTCTTTTGCCAATTTCTCCAAGACATTAGAGGTTTTCAACGGCTGTTCTGGAAATTGGTCCACCATAACCTTGGGCTTTTGAGATTCCGTCTTCATTTCACTATCGGGTGTCGAACTTTTTTCATATGAATGGAATGGTTTCATTGATTTCTCCAAAAGTTCGTTTCTAAACTTCCGTCTTTTCAGCAATCCAATCTTTTCATACTTTGAGGCCAAATTCTTAGCTAGTTTCATTTGTTGAAAACTGTAAATTGACAAAAATATTGATTTATCTCTAAATCAGAGAATATGAATTCGATGAACAAGAACAAAATGAAACATACCTTGCTAAAGTATCCGAAGTCTGAAAATCAATTTCACAACCTTCAACAGGGAGCGATTCTTCCTTTTTTCCTTTAAGATGAATCTGAGTAGACATTGGTATGGATTTTGAAATCGTCTCTGATCTCACTCTGCTGTCGCGATTGTCGCGAATTGCTGGTTTAGGAACATTCTCTCCATGCCCCAACTCAGGTTGATCCGCATAACATAGTGAATCACTGCGTTTCTTTTCTTCCCTAATTCGATCTTTAATGCCCCCGGAATGACTAGTTTTAATCTTAACTGGTGTGCTATCTCCAGGGAATTTTACTGACTTCTTGTTGTTCAAATTCGAATTAGAATTAGTGAACTTTTCATGATGACTAGATCTGCACTTCAGTATTGTTTGACGAAGAAATCCAGGGGCTGAAATTGCTCGCTGGAGTATCTTCTGCTTTTCTCCAACATTACTCGGAATAGTATTGGGGTTACTTGCTACTTGCTGAATGTTCCTCAACTTTGTTTCTGTCTTATGTGATCTTACCTTAGGGTCATATTTTTGAGAAGAGATTTTACTTCGGTTTTTGAGAAGAGTTAAATTCGGTCCTTTCTCTTGTTTTAGTAATAGATTTTTTAAATCCTTTTTATAACTGGGCGACTCTTTGTTACTGCTGCCATGTCCATGTCGTAGTTGATTACGATTTGTCTCCTGTAATGAGCCATCAGATTTTCTGACAATTTCTTGGTATTTTCTTAGCTTTTGGGGACTCGGAGGATTTGCAAACATCTTGTCCCTTAGAACTTCTTCTATCATTAATTTCAAATCACCAACCGAAAATAACTGATCGCTGAATTCTTTTGATGTAGTAGAGTTAGACATATTGGCATTTTTTCTGATTGGCCGGTCGTGAGATATAGATGTTGGGACCCTTTTTATTGCCAATGGTTTCGATTCTTTTGGGGTAAGCCGTTTTGCCTCAGATAGTACTTTACTCTTACAACAATTACAAGTACAGCAAGGGCTTTTAGGCCTAGTTGGTGGAATCGTTAATCTGGTCTTTATTCGTGTACATGATGTTCGGCTTAATGGTTTTTCCGGTTTTGTACCGACTTCGTTGAGTTTCACGGATGAATCAAAGAGATTAGGAAATTGAGATTCGATTCGCAACACATCTTCGGGTCCTAAATCTCCTAATGAAAAAGGATCCTTCACCAAGGCTGATCGCAAAAAGGTTGTTTGGTAGGAAAAATCCATTCTACAAAAAAATAAAAAAATAAACATTAACTTTTTTGTACTCAACTGAAAGATTTTAAATTGCTGCAAAGTCATAATTTCTAACGTTTTTTAACTGGTAGTTAAAATATGCAAATAAATATATAGAGCACAATTCGATACTTAGAAAATTCAATTTATTCGCAACTAGGCATTGCAAACTATTACAACACACGATCCTTAAATGTAATGTAAGCATGTACTTGTAATAATGTAATCGTAACATTGTATTTTGCAAGTATGAAGACAGTCACATAACAAGTGGTTAAGTTGGTAATACAGTCAAAAATGACTGTAACAATGGGACAAGAACACAGACACTGGATTTCAAATTTTATCAAACAATTAGAACAACTATAATTGTATTCACACTGCAGATTTTAAAGTGGATTATATTTTTCTATAAATCTCAACTCAATTTGAATCATTTTATTACTAAAACAATGTACTTCAGTCAAGCTTTTAAAATCAAGCCAGTAAAAATTAAGACTGTAATATTAAGCTTATAACAATCATAGTTCAATTACATCTAACGAGGCAGTTTCAGTTTGCTTATTCTTAGCTGAATTTTATCCACCATAAACTCACTTAATTAGATAAATGCTAACTGCAGACAATTTTTTTCTTCAAACTTTTTCCACTTTATTTTTTTCGAACTAATATTTTTATGCAGGTTAGGTTGACTTAAGTATTTAAGTTTTCATATTAGTTTTGACTAGACAATCTAATCTTACGCAAGTTTTCCGGGTATTTGAAATATTAAAAGGTATTTTAATTTGGTTAGTTAGACATACCTTGTACCAATGAAAAAATTCCACAAGACCAACGTTAATTAATAATAAACGAGGGTCTTACTACTATACTTTATGACGTAATGCAATTTGATAATTAATTATCAGCTGTAATATGGTTCATATTTCTTATAATTTACAACTTCTAAAAAGTGTACGAACAATTCCAAAATTTTTAAACTGTCAAAATTTATGAAAGTTAAAAAGAGACAATTGCCATGCTGACAGCAGCTTTCTTAGGGCAAAACAGCCCCCAGTCTAGGATTCCAGTACAAGCAGTGTATAATCAATGAACTGCAAACAACACCCCATGGGTGGTTTTCCACCACATAGGTAATTCGTAAAAACTCTTATCATTTAACCCATCATTTGATTTAGCATACATTAATGTTATAAGTCTGGCTAAGTGTCAGTTTCTAAAAACTACAATGAAGTAAAAAATAAGAAATGCTAAGTCTTGAAGAATAGTACACGTTCTTTGAAACAAGCGAAAAGGTGACTATGAAAAACAGTTAAATTAGTACATATTATAGTGAAGTTTTTGGATATTCATTCACAAATCCATCTGGCACAATGAGTTTACCAACACAACTATGATTCTGCTAAGAAAGCATCAACTTTGGAACGTTTTAGGACAGGTCAGAAAAGGTATATAATGTTAACAACTTCAAGTTTTCTGCTGCTTGTACTTTAAGTTGTAAATTCTAGTTATCTGTCAAGGAAAACGATTAATTGCTCACAATTCACTCTATGCATACCTAAGTACTGTTTCGTTTTACACGCATATATATTAATAACCGTTTTGCCTAGGTTCATAACAAAACAACGAACATTCGCACGGCACATATAACCTGCCAACTATTTACAAAACAAATACATCTCTACTATCTAAAAACTATTGCTAGCCACATAATAGCAATCCTTCGTTAGTAAGGGAAACGCGCGAGTCAACATATTCTTCGTTTAATTTTGTACATAAAGTCTTCGTCCAACCCATTAATCAATTCAATAAAAATCTTTTCAAGCCTCTCTTTCCTTCTTCACTTTAGTACTTTCTTCGCCAAGTATTGTTGCAATTTCATTTTGCATAAATGCCCACGGAACTGTTGAACCAGCTAAGGGGCATTTCTCTCCGCTTGGGCAATAAACCTGGAAACACAATTGAAAGAATAACATTTGATTGACGACCCTTGTTTTGTCAGAACCTCGTGGAAGTTTTATCGGATTAAATGTTACCTCTGAACCCGCTCCCTGTCGTTTAATTGACTGTCTCGAGCATGGAAAACAGAATTTGTGATTGGGTACTGACGGACACTGTACAAAATGAGTGTCTTCCAATCTCTCTTGACACAAAGTGCATTTTAAAGCATTTGCAGTAGTTTCAGCTGCATCTGTTGATGGTGGGGTATTGCCATGTCTTGAAGAGGATCCTGAAGGTCTCCGACTTACTACTTAAATATAAATTCATTACTACGTTAACTTTTTGTATAAATAAACAGAAAATAGCTACTGTTATTGTTTTTCACTGAATGAGTATGCCGTACCATTAGTAGTAGTAATACTTCCTTGCTTAGAGTACAAAGTGGCAGTGTCAAAAGATGTTGTTCTAATGGGTTTATCTTTTCCAATATTTACGCCATCAGCTCCGGCAGGAAGACTTTCTCCACGAGACAACATTGGCCGACCACCACTTGGTTGCTCTTCCAATACAATTCTTAAAACAAGGTAAAAGTTCGTCAATTAGTTTTGCATTTCAGAGGGTCAGAGAATCATAGAGAAATATCATAATAATCTTACAAGTACCGTTTAGCGTCAGTCCCATTGTGTTCAGGGTCTTCCTCAGAGAGCCGTTTAAGACCGAGCGTGATCGGTGTCGATGGCAGTGAATTAGGGTTAGGACGTCCATGAGAGGACTGTTGTTGCAACTGAGGTTGCTGCTGACCTTGTGACTGACTCTGACTTTGATGTACCTGTTGTTGAGGCATAACTGCCATTAGCCCAGGTCCCGCACGCATTGGTGGGAACAATAATTGGGTGTTTCCATCTTCTGGAAATCAAAAAAAATAAAATGTCATTCTAGAAATCCATTATAACGATGTAAACGCTTACAAAAAAACCAAACGCTAACAATCCATTTGCAAGATACGTTCTTTTGGTACAATCTTCTGCAAATATATAGTTGAATTTTTCATCCAGGAAAAATGTATAGCCTGTTTACATACTATATCAAATTTCTTGTACATGTCCTATTTCATTTAGTATCTATATACTTTGTATTATCCTTATACATTCTGGAACTCGCAACTCGTTCATTCATTCATTTTATCTTACTTTGATTCTCTGAAAAATACCGAACCAGGAAGCTTCTAATCATGTGGGCATTCTTGGACAGTGAGGAATCAGACTTATCGTTAGACTTCACGAGATCAATGTACTTTTTCCATAACATGTTTTACTTAATTTATCATTTGAACAAAAATATGAAATTATTTTCAGGTTTGATGCGTCTGCACGTTTGTTTCCTTTGTCAAAAAAGTCAGAATTTTTCAAACCATCTCAAAATATGAGCTGCACCCACGTAAAAGGTAAGTGGCCAGATATCTGATTGTTTCCAACCATATTTTACCCGATATCAATTTACCTGAATATGTGACATGTTTTAAATGCTGAATTCGAATATATGAACAAAGTTGCAATCTAAACCTCTTATCGCTATCTCAAACCCTGGAATTCAGCTGTATCATATTTCTTGTTTTGTTGTTTTTATTACAATTCTATTCCAAAAGATTTATTCTATTAACATTGTCGATATCTTATCATTAGTATTCATCCTGAGGTACAATCTGAGACAAATATAAATTGATAAGAAATGTAAATGATATCGATGAACAGACTGCATGCAAACACTGTACAACATTTCTTATCATGAATACTATATAACTTAAAACGACTGATAATGCCTATCTTTATTGTTATGATTTTACACAGTGTCGATGTCGAGTGGAACTTTCCTTCATCATTGGCACGAACTGCACGAATGATAACAACAAATCAAACCAATGACATCGGTTCACTAGTTCACACAACAGCTTAACCTGACTAATAATAATAAATGTAAGCAACACATAACTGTTTTCAGATTTGATTAAAGTACTTTCTGATTTTGCTATAACTGTTTATCAGGGAAGTCATGCCATGCCCACATGAGATAGATAAGTAATTTATTGGGAAGCAAAGTTTCATCAGTGGACCATGATAAGCGGAAGATATCATTCTGAGCACATTAACATTGAGCTGCTTATTATTGCACTTGCTTACCCATTATGACTGTAGAATACTAGCATGAATTCATCTAATTATCTTACTAAGCAAGTTTAATTAAATAAGATCATGTCAAATATCACATAAAAATATTGCTACAAGAATACTTCTATTGAATTAAATGTAAATCAAAACTTTGTATGTTTATCTGTGTCAAATGTTAATGCTATTTAGATTAATCTTGGCTTCTTCAGATTGACTTTTGACATGACGCATCAGTCATCAGGACAAAGTCTATAACTGGATAATCTGGCTGGGACAAGCCTCCTTTTTCATTTCACATAAACAGTAAATAAAGTTCATAATCAGTGCAACGACACGTTTGACGGTGGTTATTGCTTTAAATAAGGTATGTATGCTAGGTATCTCAAGGCTGATAATGAAAGGAATCTGATGATGATGATTATGAATGGAACTCAAGTTCTCAACAAACATTTAAATTATGTTCAATCCTGGTTATCAAATCAACCTTTTTTGAATTCTATCTCTATCATAGATTTCGTCTATCTTTGAATCTTTGTTATCTTATCGGCTGTACGTTAATTTTAATAGAACGCGGTACGCGGGTGTATCGTGTATCCTAGCATAAACGAATATCGCAATCCCATAAATATTGCAAATTTGTATAGCGATACAGAAATGTGCCGACTGAGAAGAACGCAAAAATGACAAATGCATCACTATCATTTAAGAGTTGAAGAAATCAAAAGTCAAAACTACCACAATGTAACTATACTTACTGGATGATGAAGAATTGTGCGAGGTAGGGACGGAAGTGACCGGTGGTGGAATGTTAAGGTTAGAGCTGGAGCCCGCTCCACCAATAGATGAACTATTAATTCTATGCCCGTGGTGAGAATGACTTAAAGGATGAACTGATGGGGGAGGATGATGTGGGGGTGGCAAATGAAAAACTCCATTTTTCTGGGGATTTGACCTAGGACTGGGACTTCCTGATTCTGGAAATTGAGCTGCATGTGCTCTCTTCATCTGTCGTGCTGTTTCCAACACCATATCAATTCTATCCGCTCCCTCATAATTGACACAACCCCTGCACACCGGTTCACTAAAATCATGGATCATTGCCCACGGCATCCGCGGCAAGTCACACAAATAACACTGTTGTCTCTTAGCCATCGACATCTTGACCCTGATCTTGATAAACTCTTCACCCCCCAGTTTACTGCTTTCACTTTAGTACTTTCTCCCACACAACACAATCACTCAGCTAGACTCGCTGATATATTTATCACTCCTTTCTTCTACTGTTGTCTCATACATTCCATTAAATGAATTGAATAGAATTCCTCGTTTCACTCCATCAGATTAAATCTTCAATATAATACTTGTTTGTATCCTAAAATAGAATCCAATCCGAGGATAGACACATCCCACTATAAAAGAAACCAAAAACCAAGGTCATTACATTACAAAATAATTTCTACCCAATGCATTAAGAATTGTATAATAATATAAATGGTAACTGTTCTAGGACAATGGGGCAACGTAACTGTGCCAAGCAAGTAGATAAGTACATACCTCACTCTTTCCACGGATGATGCTGAACTGCTGTTTCTTCTTCAGTCACATCCACGAACAGAAGAGCAGATCTAAAATCCACACAATTCCTGTCTACCAAAAGTAGAAAAAGGTATGTTTCAACAACCAGGGAGGCTCGACGAGACGAGATACAGTGTCGGAGGTTGTTCGAGGGCGGGGATGACGACGACGATGATGATCCCACAAAGGGGTAGCCAGGCAGGCAGTTCACTACTTTTATACAGCTTTTAGGTATCGTACGCTGATCGGTACTTGTCCTATATGAATGTGAAGATCACTATTTTACTACTATCAATGCTGTGTCTACAACAACCACCACTGCCGACTTCTCTCGTTGGTATAAAAGAAGAATTCTTCAGAGAGAGACATACCACTCGGTACTTCTTCAACAGAACCTGGACTATATAGTACCTTGTTGTACAGGCATATGCAGCACAGGAACTGCTTTCCTGCTAAAGAACAACCTCCAAGCCTCCAAGGCAAATCGAAGAATAGTAGTCCAGCAGTTTCACTCTGGCTATACTCAGAGTCTGTTTCACAGTCTCTGACAGAGACTCAGACTACCCGATCTTGGACGATGGCACGGATGGATATTTTACTTTACTACTAAACTTTCACTATGGCATGGCACTGGCAGTGCAATCCTATGTTCAGTCAGTGTTCGTGTTTAGGATAATACGAGCGACCAGGCAAGTAATAATGCAGGAAAAAAACACGCAAGGGTCTTTAAGTCAAGTAAAACGCTCCCAAACACGATACGTCTTTAGAAACCTTCCTCTGCTCGCTTTCCATCCAATATTACCGTTTGAATTATTCCTTCTTACTACGGTCCTGATTTTTCAGATGCTGCACACGAACGAGGGGAATTTATTATGTTAGCGCAAAGAATCTTAAGTTATAGAAGAGGCAATCATGCCATACCTCTAGCTAGATTAGAATTCTATTCTAGTAGAAATAGAAGATGACTATTTTAGATTGCAGTCTAGTCAGGAGTACGATACATTCTCACTTTCTAATACTATATTAGGCACAGGCAGATTCTCATTGTAGTTTTGAATCTGGCTACATAATTTTTCAACAGCTTAATAAAGATTCAAGGTATTCGTCCTTAAGTTTGTACTTGTTCTTCCACAAACAAAATCCTTTTAATATACTATAACAAGAATAATCAAAAGAGCATAGTAAACTTGTATTATGCAAATATGCAGTATATCAGTCAGTAGTTGGTTGTGGTACTGGTACTCCATCGTAACAAAAATCTTGGTTTGGGGTCGAGATATTTTAGACACCCAAACCAAAACTAGGTATGCTGCATGAATGTGGTAGTAAATTAAGCACTTGAATAACATTAACTCTTTTTACTACGCTAGGCATGATGACATGTACTATTGCAGACATTCATTAAATTACATCCAATGCATTTCATACTCTCTGCAGGCAGAATTACTGAATTGAATTGAGGTACTCTCCAATATAATGCAATACACTGATCATAATAATAGCACGACCAGGCATAGTCAGTGTTACACACCAACACCACTGGAAACATCATTATGCGCTACCTTATTTATTTATACCACTAAAGCTTATATTACGCTGCGCTCCTGCGCTCCTACAAATAGTATCGATATATATATATATA
>JAQFZZ010001665.1:0-10462 GCA_034696405.1 Isotoma caerulea
GAATGGTAAATTTCCAAATATTGGGATTCCCATCGGTCCTTCATACAATTTACCGTTATTTAGGAGACAACAAATTACGCAATCTTTTATACACCTTAATCTATGCTTAAAAATATTCCAGTTAAAAATGAATTCAATCAATACCCGGTGGGAAATCATTTCGCCTTTTCTGACTGACAAAAGTCCATATCAGTAAAAGAGAAATAAATGATACAGCAAGTGTAACTGCTACTAGCATTTTGCGTCTTGTTTCTCGTTCTTATCCCAGTCCAGGAGGATGATCAAAAGTCTACTTCGAACTAAAAAATCTGCTTGCGATTAAACACTTAAATGGGAAGTACACCAGTACTCTATTCATACTCCTCAGCTGCTATCATTGCTTAACCAGTTTTCCGTTGTTTTTTCCTCATTGAATTTTCTTGGGGTTTCATCTTTCCGATGAATCTACAACTATAGACGTATATTGGAAATAGCGAAAATTGTCAAAATCTATTTTTCGAATTAATTCTCCTGGCCTAGACACTGTTTACAACGAAAACTACAAAAACAGATTTCCCCAGTGTTATTCCATTTATTTCAACATTTAAATCGTTCAAAATGCTACTACTAATACAATCATTCTTTCACCAATCAAATAATGCGATAAAGATGTTTAGATTTCGTTCAAGATTTCTCATTACTATTATACAACATTTCTCACAAGACATTAAATATTTCAAAAAACAATGTTTCTAATAATTGCATCGAAATTTAGTCGACTTGGTTTCTATAATTTATTTATTTAGGTCCCAGCATATCTTCTGGCTTGACCCATTTGTCAAAATCTTCTTCTTTTAAATAACCCAAGTTCAATGCTGCTTGTTTCAATGTTGTTCCTTCTTTGTGTGCGGTTTTAGCAATTTTAGCAGCCTGGAAAAAAATTTAAAAATTCGTCAAAGTTATGTCACATACATTGAATAACTATGAGGTTGTCTTACTTTGTCATATCCGATATGAGGATTAAGAGCTGTGACCAGCATCAATGACTCATGGAGTAATTTGCCGATTCTTTCCTCATTAGCTACAATTCCGTCGACACAATTTGTGGTAAAGGCTTTACAGCTGTCACCGAGCAATCTGATAGATCTATAAAAAAGTCATAATAAATTCGGGTTCGTATTAAATGTTTATGGAAATTCCTTGCTGACTCATTTAATATTGAGTCAAATTATATGTTTTACGAATAAGAAAATAACCTTAAAACATTAGCAACCATCATAGGTTTAAATACATTAAGTTCAAAATGTCCGTTGCTGCCTCCAACAGTACAGGCAACATGATTGCCCATAATTTGCCCAGCCACCATTGTAATTGCTTCACATTGAGTTGGGTTTACTTTACCAGGCATGATTGAAGAGCCAGGTTCATTTTCAGGCAAAGAGAGTTCTCCTAGACCACACCTTGGTCCGGATGCCAAAAATCTGATATCATTTGCAATCTAAAATTTTAAAATTACCTTTATTTTTTGATGTTATAACTATTACGTATCAGGCACCTTTACATAAAACATTCATACCTTCATAATCGAACAAGCCAAAACATTTAACGCTCCTGATACTTCTACAAGTGCATCGTGGCAAGCTAATCCTTCAAATTTATTTGGGGCAGTTATAAACGGCAATCCGGTTAATTTTGCAACTTGATCCGCGACTTTCTTATCAAATCCAATTCTGGTATTTAGGCCAGTTCCTACAGCAGTTCCTCCAGCTGCTAACATGTAAATTCGGGGTAACGTTGTTTTTATTCTCTCGATTCCGAAAGCAATTTGTTGAACGTATCCGCTGAATTCTTGACCTAAGGTTAGAGGTGTAGCATCCTACAGGTGATCGAATATTGATACCAATAAATTGTTAGTTTCCTATTTCCTATTCTTTTCAAACTGTTAATTACTCAATGTAAAATTATCAACACCTTACCTGTGTATGAGTTCGTCCAATTTTAATAATTCTGTCAAATTCTTTAGATTTCTTCAGTAGACTGGCATGAAGCATTTCTAGTCCAGGAAGAAGAGTGTTATGAATTTCCATTGCAACGCTAATGTGCATCGCAGTTGGAAATGTATCATTAGAACTCTAAATAGAAATAAGACAAGGGACAAGAATTACTCAAAGTTGGCAAATGTGGGGCCGTTTTTAGGCAAATCTAAATTCAGAATCAATACCTGACTTTTATTAACATGGTCGTTTGGATGGACCGGATTTTTGGATCCTAATTGGCCTCCAAGAAGCTGAATAGCCCGATTAGAAATTACTTCATTGGTATTCATATTCGTCTGAGTGCCTGATCCAGTTTGCCAAATTACGAGAGGAAAATGCTCTTCGTAAAGTTGCCCACTAATAACCTAAAATGATATTATTCTTCTATTAAAAAACATCGACGAAAATATATATAATAACTAGACTTACCTCATCTGCAGCTTTGCAAATTGCATCGGCAATTTTAGGGTCTAGTCCATATTCTTTATTTACAATTGCAGCAGCTTTTTTCAAAATACCCATAGCTTTGATGACAGGTAACTGTCATACAAAACATTAAAAAATATTACTTCTATCCAATGATGGACAGTAAAATTTATATTTTTAATGTTTACACAATTTTTCTTACTGGCATCCGCTCTGGGTTTCCGCCAATGGGAAAGTTCATCACAGATCTTAACGTTTGAGCTCCATACAGCTTATCTGCAGGGACTTTCAGTTCACCAAAAGTGTCTGCTTCAATTCGATACTCGCCCTGCAAAATGTAAAAACTCTTTCTTTAAAAAATTTCTTAATGAAACAATAATTGTACCCCATTATTATTACCATTGCCACTGTCGTAGTGATGTTTTTGTTAACTATTGTGTGCCCAAATTCATCCCGTAAATTAATTATTTGGTGTGACAATTTATCTAATACTGAATTTTCTTGAAACATATGCCCATATTTCTTTTACTGCTTCATCATTAGCTAATGACAAAAATATAAGAATTAACTAAATGATAAAAATAAAAATCAGTTTCAAAAACTGTAATTCCATTCAGCGAATTCAGCCTTCAGAAAAAGGTTACATAGCGTTAGAACGTCAACCACCCCAATGGGGATGATAAACCCCAACTCTTACAAATAGGATTAAGTGAAAATACGTTACCATAGTTGGATTCGATGTAGAAATATGTCTAGAAGAGGTTGACGGCAGGATCCAGCAAAATCGTCCTAAGGTTGAAGAAAAAGACGCTGTTTTTCTTGACAGTCTGATAAAAACCTCCTGGCCAACACGACCTCGGGCAGCACATAAGACTCGTGAGCTCATCTTGCTATGTATTTAGTACCTCTCTGCCACATCAGAACAAAAAAAAACATTACAAAATGTAAACCAATTATAAAAATAGGGATGGTATGTTTTTCATGCATTGAGAGGGGATGGTTTTGATATATATCATGAACACATTGAAAGGAATTGAACAAAGATGATGTGGAAAATTTCACAGATTCAAAAGGCTGTTTCTGTATTATATTGCTTTAGTAATAATACTAAGTTAATCGTTTAATCCCATCCTATAAGCCCTCAATATAAAACGCATACTGCTGTGATTTGGATTTATGAAAGTACCAAAACTGGAAGCTATTAAACTATGAAAGCTGATAGTGTGAAGGTTACTGCATTTACAGGGCCGGTATACGGTAATACTAAAGTTTCTAAAATCGCTTTTACCATTCAGGGTTGCAAACGGGAAAATGGGAAATCCCACTGGGAAAATGGGAAATTGTCCAAACATTTTTTCTAATTTATTAGAAACAAGTAGGAAGTTGTTCTGCAATGAGTTATATTTAATTTAAGCTTTAAATTAAGTATAAAGCCGTATTTATACTTAATTTTTTCACTTGAGTGAAAGATATGTATCCATGTTAACAAATTAGCATGGATACATATCGTTCACTCAAGTGAAACTCATGAAGCATAAATTAGGCTTAAAAGTATTTTTTTACTTAAACTTTATTCCATCATTTTATGGAAGAAATATAATTGACTAAACATTAACATATTATACACCAAAAGTTTCGAAATTTTATATAGATTACGAATCTAAAACAAAAAATTCCTAAATGATATTATCCAAAGAGTTGAAAATCTCATGATGAGGATATCCCATTTTCCCAATTTCCCAGCTTATTTTCCCATTTTCCCATCGATTTTTCCATTTTCCCACTTTTGACTGACTGAAGTGGGAAATTTGCAACCCTGTTACCATTCACATAAAAATTACCCATAAACCACAATGATTTGCCGATTGACAAAGTCAATTTCATGTAAATCATTGCAATTTGTATACTAAGCATAAAAAAGCTTAAAAGTTTGCAAACTGCAAATCGTTCCAGTTGGGCTTAATTTTGTATAATCATTCCTCAAATTCTACATAAGGAGCTCACCGAAATGAAATATTGAACTTCCACTTTGCCAAAAATCATAATTTTGAACGATCTCACTACGGCTATGATGATATGAGTTTTAATTTGTGATCTTGATTTTGGTAATTACATCCCTGACTTTGCTAGACTGGGTCTGTTTTCAAAGAAGTTGGACGGAACAAAAAACTAGCACATGTGTTTTTGCCATGCATTATGTATAACAGTGTCGAGCGATCAATAGTTATATACATGCTCTCGTTTTCATCTCATCCAATATACATATATTATTATGTGATGTGATACAACAGATTTTCGTTAAAAAGTCCAAAGCCCAGTCCATACATAAAACAGCTAATTCACTTTCAACTTTATTTTGTCTACATTCCACATTCATTTTAGTGCATGGAGTACTTATTAAAAGGTGCTTATAGCTTATCTTTACTGGATAACTTTTCCTCTTATTATTTGCACCTAGATCATAGTATACATACTTTAAATTGTACTTAATTTGTTGACATGCATGTAGTAAAGCTGAAAGTGTTGTGTACATGAAAGCTAGTCACAGGCAGGCTGAGGCAGGTAAAATCTGACTTTTCGATGAAATGAAATTAAAAATTACAACAGCAATTTTACAAAATCACAAATCCTTACCTAGACATAAATCAAAAATACACAAAATCAAATGAATGATAAAAGCAATCTTTAAAAAATATGAAATACAAAATACGTACAAAATACGCATACCATGCACCATGCAATGAAATTAAATTTTGAATTTAGAAAATAAAAATATTGAAATTGATCACATTGACTATATCATATATTGCATATATTATATTTCATGTTTAGAGAAGATTTTATAAATAATGCAAAGTTTGCAATGCAGTTTCGTGTTTCGGCAATTTGCAAATATGAAATGTACACAATACAGATCACAGATACCAACAGATATCAATATTGAATATGAAATACCGATTGAGATTAATTTCAAATTTGAGAATCTTACCAAGCGTGAAGCGAAGCGATAGGAAAGAAGGGAGAAAAAAAAAACTTGGGGAGGTGACTGGATTTTGGTTATTTGGTTTTGTTGGATTTGGATTACCTGGAAATAACCTTTTTCTTTCTGAAATTTTTCGATACTAGAAATGAGGAAATTTTTGGAAATAATTTATTTTAAAAATGAATGGGAATAGGAACTCCCGGGAGAGATTTTGAAGACCGGAGTCACGCGCCGACAAGCCCCACATATTATGATACGTACTTTACTCAAATCAAAATTGGAATTTAGAGAGGGTATTAAGAGACTTGAGACAGGTCGAGGTGGGATAGAGAGCTTCTTTCTATGTTTATCGACAATTAATCAATCTCTTTACAGTTTAATAATTATTATTATAAACGTAATTACGTAAAGCACAAAAAGGTATAATAGCAAATAGTTTTAGAAAATGTTAAAGAAAGGTATGCGACGTGTTTCCCAAGATTTAAGGTCTTCAATGAATGTGGTTCATAAATTAGTCTCACTTTTCCCGTTTTCCCTTCCTTTTATAAGAAGGGAACATTGAGACGTTGATATAGGATATCGGATTCGGATCGAACTCGGTCGGACCCTCGGATGGACAAGGTGTTTGCTAGAAAATTTTTTATCAGAGAATCAGAAGTTCTATCAAAGCATAACAATTAGAAAGTATTTTAATACAAAGATCCTTTACAGTTGACAGTACAACAATGTTGCATGAATAGTATTAAAATACGTAGTTGTTTGTTATTAGAAAAGTTAGATGAATCTGATTATGGATGATTTAGTACTAACTAAACCATAAACTGCAAATCATCCATTAGTACCTTAGTACTATTTCTTTGACCTATGTTTCGCGATTTTCGCCTGTCGAATCGAAATAAAATGGTCTAAGTAATTCTAGCTGGTAAAATGTCAATTGATTATTATTATTAGGTTTGAGCTCGCGTGATTTTTTATGCGGAGAATTTCCGAAGTTGAGAATTGAGATTGTCTCCAAAAAGTAAGACTTTTTAATCTGGCAAATCTGGTTTTTGCTGTATTCATTTTTAACTAATTAAGAAATAAACATTGTTTTGTGTAAAATTATTTAGTGTAAATGACAAACTGTATTTCGGTTTTTCGGTTAAGAAAAACAATTAACTTTTTACACCCGGATGCAAAATGAATTTTTCTAGACTACAATGTAGACCAGAGAAGACCACAGATAAAAGAGGAATTAAAATTGCGAACCTTTATTTGGGAACACCTTAAAATGTATAATTTAAATAAAAGTAAAATTGTTTCTTTCTGAAACAAGATTTTATGTTTTATTTCAAATAAAAATTTCACCCACAAATAGTAAGCGGTTTAAATTAGTTAGCACTGTATCCTCCATCAACAAATAAATGCTCTCCATGAATCATCGGGGCAACATCACTTAAAAGGAAAAGGATTGTATTAACTACTTCATGAACTTCAGCGATTCTTCCTAATGGAGTACGCTTGATAAGGCTTTCTTTAAGAATGGCACCTTCGCCAGCAGCCATCCATTGCTTTGCTAAATCGGTCATTACAATGTTTGGGTTAACTGAGTTGACCCGAATGTTATGCGGTCCTAATTCAAGAGCTTGTGACTTGGTCAACATGTCTACGGCTGCTTTACTCAAGTTGTATGGCACCGATGCTCTCGTTGGAAATCTCGAAGCCTCGAATGTCAATTTAAAACGTATTATTCGTTAACGTTAATTAATAGGATAACGAATTGACATTTATAAATGAGAGTGAGACTTACCAAAGAGGACACATTGACAATACTTCCACCTCGGCCAGACTCAATCATCTTTTTGGCAATAACCTGTGAAACATTTACGATGGCTTTTACATTGACCCCAATAACTTTATCGAAAATATCTGGTTGAATTTTCATAAAGGTTGCTTCAGCCCCAATCCCTGCATTGTTGACGAGACCGTCAAGTGTTTCAGATATCGATTCTACAAGTTTTCTTGTTTCATCCCAATCTAATAAATTCACACATAGTGTTTTGGTATCCGGGCACTCTTTGGATAAATTATCCAGCGCTTCCTGACTCACGTCCAAAGCATACAGATGCGCTCCTTGTGCGTACAGCTTCTTACATAATGCCAAACCGATTCCTAAGAGAAATTGTAGTAAAAAAGAGTGCCGGATCTGAACATTAAACGATCAATCCTGGTTTATAGATAATTTAACTGTGTATGTTGAAATCTAATTCCTACCGTTTCCGGCTCCAGTAACAAGAATCCTTTTTTTAGCTAATGAAATTTCTAAAGCCATATTGGTTAGCGTTGACTTCAATTTACTTTATAATTTAATTTTTAGTTATGTAATATGTACATGAAAAAGTAGTAAAAAATTAATCAAAAATGATTTTTAATTAATGATTTTATCAAGTTCTGCACTTGTAATAGTTGTAATCTATCTACACTTTCACAATCAAAAGCAGAAGAGGAGAAGTCTGTAAGTGTGGCTGTTCAGGCTCATCAAGAATGAAACCGAGTGTATTACATATTACATTACATTATCTTATCTATGTACAAATTGTTATGAACGAATATACACAAAATAAATGCAGAAAACCCCAATAATAAAGGAATTCCTTGTGATGTTTCTGTTGCTTTACCAAACTTTATTTCTTAAAAAAATCCTTATCAAAATTTATCCAACTGATAATTTATAGAATTAAATACTTTTATGAGAGGCTGAACTTGCTGAAAGCTTTTACTGTATTAGCAGTTGATTAATTTTGAGCGTACTACAGATTTTTTATAATTTTATACTGCTTTTTTGAAAATAAATTTTAGAATTTCACATTGAATATTGTCAAAAACAAGAAATACTGATTACAATAAACTTTTTGAAATTAGAAATGGATATGCTTCTTTACTTTACTAACCTCAGTTAACTAATAAATAAGAGTACAGAGTTAATGAAAACATGTAAAAACAAACAATTTAGCTAAAACCAATTTCCACCCCACCCCAGGCCCCACCTTACTATCACAGAGTTGTGGTTATTCCGCATAATAACAACATCTTAATGAAGCAAGTAAATGAAAAACATGGATTAGCGGCAATAAACCTTATAACATTGAAAAAGTCAGCCATCTTGTTGTATATGGGCATTTTTTAAAAGTTATTGTAATCGATTCAGGAACAGTAATTTATAATTTCAAAAGAATTCCTCTTACAATGTACCTTGTGTCAAGAAAAATGAGTAAAAAAGTCACAGAAGTCTGGAAGTTTTTTTTATAGCCTTACAGTTACAAAGTATGTTACTCAAAAACGGTAAAGCCTATGCCTATTGTCACACTCACTACATCGTATCTGAAGTCAATCTAGTTATAATGTTAAATTATATGTAAACGACTATATATGAGATGAAAATTAATTTAACATGTTATGTACTGTTTCAAATGGAATATTAACTGCCTACAAGAACGAGTTTGCTATCAACTTACAATGCAAACACATGTGCTACAAATAACGATTAATATATATGTTGGACAAAAAAGGCAACACATATATTTATGGTATATCTACATTTTGAGGATAAACCGATGAAGACAAAAACTAAAGATAACTTAAGCTTAGGAAATTTACGAAATTGCCAACAACACAAGCAAAGAATTAAGTGAATGTAAGGTTAGTTGTCATCTTCATTAGCATTATTAGTATGCCAAGTTAATCGTTCCTCATAGAATCCGATGACAACTTGCGGACACTTGACGTTAGCCTGACGAGCAGGCACAAGATCAGCCTCATCTGTATCCTTCCACTTCATCAAAAACATCAACTCCCCTGACGAATCTGTTGCTCCGATAATCTTCTCCGCCTCAAGACCGCGATCAAATCCAGTCAATTCAGCACGTGCTGAGGAGTCCTGCTGCCAAGAATAATTAATATTATAACTTATCATGAAATCTTATAAAAATTTATTCAGAGTTTGCCATGCTGGATGTCTTAGGATTTTATTTGGATTCCAAGTAGAATCCTATCCTAAGAAAGAATTTTGTCTAGTGCAGCCATTCGTTTTAGTAACTTAGGATGCAGTATTTCGTCATACAAAGGTTTCTATTAATTTTGGCTTGGCACTTCTGATGTTCTGATCTGACATTATTTCTGTTTGAGAGTATCTGACACTCACCCTTGCAGTACTACTTTTAGGCTTCTTTTTATTCTCCTTGGCCTTGTCTTCTCGTTCAACTTCAACCTGAGCTGCTGGGCGTTTTCGGGTTGCTTTTTTCTTATCCTCCTTTTCTCGCCAATCTTTCTCAAAAGCTGCAATAAGTTCGGGACATCCCAAGTTTTCTTGTGGTTCCCATGTGTTATCTTCCCTGTATGCAAATAATAATTAGTTAATTATACATAACAACATTGACAATTCTTAAGTATTCTATAACTAATAGATTTAGAAAATCCAATGAATTTGCAATTTACAAATCACAATATATGACGTTTGTAAAACTTACGGTCCGTATCCCTTCCATTTCAATAGGTATTCCGTTTTTCCACCACTGACGATTCTTTTCTCAATAATCTCTTCAACGACATACTCCTCCGCAGTTTCACTAGCAGCACCCTCAGACCCGCTGTCACCACCACTGCCGTCATCAGACTTATAGTCTACATCAGATTTGCTCTTCTTACCCATTTTTTAATTTTATCTAAACATAAAAAGTAAAATATTAAATACTTACTTAAACAGCACCCGGTATATACCAATTAATATGCTACATGTATAATGTGTGATATGTATCGATTAAAAATTATCAATTTTGTCAGTTCACATTTATTTGTAGTTCTAAATATTTAATCCTTGTTTCTTGTCCTTGTCCTTGTGATGTATATACATATCAATTAACTCTTGGTAAACAGTATAAGCAAGTGCGGAAGCGCGTGAACTGAATACGAGAATTATAAATCTAAATGACACAGTGTGTGATATCTGTCTGTCTGTCGTCTGTTATGCATGTCAAAGCATGACATACTCGTCAAAACCTAT
>JAQFZZ010001666.1:0-10457 GCA_034696405.1 Isotoma caerulea
TGTAAAGGCGTACGGCCCTTCGGGCCGTACGGCCTGCTGGTTTCTAACCAGCTGTAACCATCGTCGGATCGGCTCTGTATTAAACATAAAACACACATAAGTACATCATCAACATAACGGAGTTTATTGATTTTCTAAATGGCTCTGGAAATACCAAGCCAAACCAGACCAGGGTGCTTTCACCTATTGCTATTTCTCTCATCTTGCGAAACTTACTGCAAAAAAAGTTAAACATTGCTTTTCTCCCTTTAATCTAGAATAATTTCTCAACTTTTTTTACAATTCCCCATGACCCTTGACCTATGAAGTGAAACAGCATAGGTACATGAATACACATGCATGATATTTATTCATAAGGGGTCGTCCAGCACTTTTTTGTAGACATAGATATAGTATTATGGGAGAAAGTGCCCATTAGAGACTAGCTTAAAGCATATTGCAATTTGCAATGTAACATTATGAAATCCCATCACCCTCTTCCTAATTAATTACCCAGTAGCTCTCACACGAATAAATCACCAAGTGCTTTCTCCGTGCGAGATTTGTAACGTGGAAAGAAAACAAATCTAGTACCCGGGTTTCGTTCCAAGCACGAATAATTTATAAACGACCCTATAAGACCAAACCATATGCACACCATTAGAGACCAAGACAGTCTGGACTGGATGGTTCTAATAAACGCAGAAAGAAAGCATATACGTGATAAAAGCTTTTATATTGTATCTGTATACATGTATGTATATCATCCATTTACTAAAACACTTGATAAGATTGTACACATTTGGTTAAAAGATGTTGGGTGGAATAAGCGGATGCTCCAAAAGACCGAATTCATATTCGGGACTAAAGAGGTCGGACCGGAGGGAGAGAGTAGAGTAGACTTTCACTATTTTCTTTTCTCTTTCGGATTCTTGCGGAATTTTCTGCGACATTTATCCCTCAACCTCCGATATCCAATATCTAACTTGGGTTTAGCATTACTTAATACTTGATCCTTTTTCCTCTCTCGATGTGTGTACAAATTGTACCTATCACCTTGTGTACCTAGATTACCTACAACCTACGGAACGGATTTTACCTTGGGTTGGATTGTAATAATATTATTATTCTAATCAAATACTCTTATGCTTCGGACTTCCAAGTTTCCAAGTTCCAAGCACTCACAGTTTTTTATATAGGAAAAAACGAAAGGGTAGCAACTGCATAGTGCGAATCTCATTCTCAAGGCTTCTCGTGTTTACTATCAACTTAAGGACTTTACTTACTTTTACTTTACTCTTGCCAAGCCAGTGTAGTATCAATCAACAGCCATAAGCTAACCAAACCAGTATACGTATAAATACTACACTTGAAACATTTAAACCTTTGCTTTCACTATATTCTACTTTCTTCCTACACACAATCTTTGCTTTTTTGCTAGTCCAATTCGATTCAATATTGAACGTAGAAAGTTTTATCTTTTAGTGGTAACAACTTATGGTAATAGCTGAGGGAATTCGAGAAGGAGAGAGAGAGTTGGAACGTATAACTTCCGAGTGATAATAACTGTAGGGTTTTATACACGGACCAATCATTAACCCATTAGTTGAGAATTTGAGACAGACATAAGAGTCAATATTGCCATTTTATTGCTCTATTTGTTTCTCAATTGAAGGAAATAAGAAAAGAGTATTGTTTGTTCTGAGAGTCAATCTACGCCCTTTTCTGTTAGGTCAGTTTAGACTGCTAGAGAGGTGGATAAATTGATTTGGATTTTAGAGACAAGATAAGTGGAGAAAATTATTTTTGATTAAAAACTAGGCAATATGGCATCGTATGCGGAAATTAGGAAGGATTATGCTAAATTAGGTGAGTTCAGAAGATAATTTTTAAAATTTATAATTGGGGTGAAATTAATTTTGTGGATTTTAAAAATTGGAATGGAAATAATTGCGTGGGTGTGAGGGAAGGGTAATTTTATTTTGGGGATGTTTCTAAGGGTGGTTTTTTACAGAGAGGTTGAGGAGGTGAAAGTGGAGAAAGTATTCAAGTAAAATTTTCATGAAATGTGGATTTTATTTACTTGCAGAAACTTACGTGCTATTTGATGAAAATAAGTGGCCATCCGCCCATTATGAGGAAGCCCTGGAGGCTCTTCGGGGATTGCCCAAGTTACAAATCAAACATGGTTCTGACTGTAAGTAATTTTTGTTAATTAATTAAGCTGTGAATACTTTATTTTGAAGGATTATGTGGTATATCAAGTACTTTTACTCAAACCTATCTAATTGATAAGAAAGTAAATATTTGTCATGCGAAATTTATATTATGCCGTTTTAGTATGTATTTTTCAAATATTAAATAGTGTTTAATTTTAATTAAAAAATATATCAATAATATATTAATTATTAATATTTCTTAGAAAATAGCTAGTTTAGAATTTTTTACATGAGATATTAATCAACTTTGAGTCTTTTTTATTGTGCTTATTAAGTTGTCGCAATTACTGTAGTGTTAGTTGAAGAATTCGAGGTAGAAATTTTTGAGCATCAAATTCATATAGAAATGACGGTAATTCTCATCGAGATCTCCATCTCTAGTCTGTAGACATTTAAATTTTGACAATATTTTTTTTAATTTTGAAAATTGAACTCTGGGTGAAAGTGCATTTGAGAGAAAACTAAAGAATTACTAGAACAAATTACACAGGACAATGTTCAGTCTAACAAATTTCGGATTTTTATCCAAACTCTGTAGATTTTGGACATATTGCAGGATGAAGGATGCAAACCTCAAAAAATGCGGAAAAAATTGTGATAAAAAAGATGAAATTATTTTTTTAAATTGATAAATTACTTGATGATTTAATTATATTCATTAACCCTGTGCTTGATTATGTCGAAGTTTTGTACAATTCAGGAAACATTTTCCAAGAAAAATAATTTTCAAACCTCTGAAGTTTATAATGTCTCCCTCCGGTTAGCTGTATGTATGCCGGCAAACAAAAACTTATTCCATTTAGAAATTTTGTCCTCTAAAGTTATAATTGTGTTTATACAAGCAAAAATACGGATGTCTATTTTATAATATAAAACATATATCAGTCCGAGTCCGATATCATTGTCATTTTTATTGAAAGATGGATTGCTAATTATATATTACAGTAACTCAGGTTATCTGGGAATTATTCGAGGGTAAATGGGGTAAGGGTAAAGCAATTTGTGTACCAAACAAATTATGTTAATTGTGAATGATATTTTGGATGTTTTAGTGAAAGAGACAACTCAGACTTCAACCCAATTTCAAATTTCTGATGGAGACAACGATGACAATGTAATTTTAATCGGAGTGCAGAAAAATGGTTGGGCTATGAGGAAACCCGTGACCATTCTTGACCTCGGGGGTAAGGAAATACTCAAAGTGGAATTTGAAAACAAAACTGGGGCTGGAATTTTTAAGAGTCTTGTTCCTCCTAAGGTACATGCATTTCAATATTTTCAGTTCTTTAGTGCATATTTTTCAGATGCAAAAATGCCGTGGCTGATTTTTGAGAAAACCTTATACCAAACAAAAATTTGATGATATATTTTTACAGAGAGCGATGATAACTCTGTTGACCACTGGAAACCCAATAGGCTCAGTTGTGACCAAGTCAAATTGGTTGACCAATGACTTTGAGATTTGTGACGAACAAGGAAATATTCATTTTTACATCAAATCAAAAGAGAAGATTTTCAGTGCTTCTGAATATCCTGTAAATATGACTATTTTTGATGTGATACTTTTTAAAAGACTTTGCTTCTTAATACTATGTTAATATTTTATCAAGGTTGCAACTCAAGACGGTCGTCTCGTGGGTAAAATCATTCGTAAGGGAATTACCGGATTGGATTTTACCGTTGAGACGTCACCCCAACTGGCTCCAATCATCAAGGCGATTTTCCTCGGATTTGTCATGCTTTTGGTAAGTGACATGGGATATGCTTTATAACAAAGGTTTAATTTAAACCTTCGTTTATGTATAATTATTTAATAATTAATTAATTTTTTAGGACATAATCATGAGGAGCCGAAACAGTCTCAGCCACGTGCAAACCGTTACTAAAATGCCGTAGATAGAGAAAGGTGCATACTAAAAATCAACCTTAATTACAAGCACATACATATCCATCGTGTCTCATTTAAAAGAATATAAATATCATCAGTCAGTCAGAGGTGGTGTAAAAGTGTAATTAGTAAATCATAATAAAAAATAATCATTAATGCTTTCCAGAACCACAGAGATAGAACTTCCATAAAGACGATTCTATAGAATAATTTCCTCAGCAGTGAGTTCCATTACAATGAAAAAAGAAAATACATACCTATAAATAAAATATCGTAGAAACTTATGACTAGTAGAGGTCCAAATTTCATTTACAAGGAACATTTTAGAACTTTAAAAACTTGGTAAAAATAGTAACACCAACCAACTTAGTTAAAAAGAAACGGATACATATCGATTGGTGCCGTATATGTGTAGGTTGTTTAACTTGTAGGTGTATAAAATGTCAGTGGAAGTAGAAAAAACTCAAGTCAGGATTCGTCAATAAAACCAAAACTAATTATTGAGATGGTGATAACACCAATGAGAAAACTATAAGGTAAACAAATTGTCGTGTAAAATGTACTGTAAACATGTAAAGGATAGACTGGCTATATAAATATAATTCTTACTAATAAGATAAAATACAAAAAATATCAATCGCTTCACGCTGATTTCCATAGGCCTTTCCAAAAAACTACTTTAAAATTTAAAGATAATGAATTTTTTAAATTGATGAAGTTATTCAGTCGTTAAGACCTATGATGATTATCTATCCCTGTATATATCATTGTTTTTCTTTGTTCGGAGGCTATCTTTGTCATGCGAATTACACAATAATATTGAATTGATTGTTGACAAAAGGTGGACTTCTGAACAAAAGATGTATATGTTTATGAATAGGGTGTGACGAATCACATAAGTCAAGAAAGAAAGGAAAGTGTAGGCGGATGATTATAACGTGTAAAACTTCATTGAGGCTTTCAAACAAATAAAAACACTCAAACATATCAATTCACCGAGAGCAATCTACAAGAGATATTAACTATTAATAAAAGATATAAAATGGCAAGCTTTTATTATCAGATACTTATTGTTATTATGAGACGAAAAATTTAAATTATTATTGTATCTGTAACAGATGATTATTCTAATAAATTGTAAATTGGTGTGCTATGTAGCATTTAAATTAATTAATTGTTACTGAAGTGTATTTAATTAATTCTTTGGGTTACAAATCATATATCTCAATAGTGTGCTATTATAAAAGAAATTGTGTAATAATATTATTATGTAACAAAAATATGATAGGTGCAAATTTAATATGGAATAAAATGAAAGTATTGCAAATTTTTTAGAAATTCTTGAGAGTTTATTAATGAGTGAAATGTTTCATTATTTTGCCAATTTTGTGTTTTCAGGGACGCTTAAATTTATTCAATATTGGTCAGATCACTCAGACCGTTGATGAACATTTTATACCGTATTTATTGTCATTAAAAAATGTAGGCTAAAATGAATTTTTAGTTTTAAGAAATATGAAATTTTCAAAGTAATTATTCAAAATTAGTATGTTATCAAACTAATCGCAAAGAATACTACTTCGCCTATGAAATGAATCCGTAAAACATGAAAAAATTATCCTGTCCATTAAGACTATCCGTAAAAAAAATTTCAGCAAACAATTAAAATTATTGAAAACTGACCGAGTTGGCTTTTCTGGAAAAAAACTAGGTCAAATAACAAAAGATCACGTTTCTTTTCGTGAAAAAACACCTCTTTAATTTTAATTTACAAACTTCCGCAATGCTCAAAATTCTTTAGGAATTTGAGGTCAGCCCATCCTATTTACTTAACCCATTATGTACATCTTATTTAAGTTAAATAGTTTAATTTCCCCAAGTCATAAATCCTTTCCTTTAGTGTTACATTTACGCAGAAATATTATATCACGCAATCTCAATCCTGTAACATTATTCATTATGCCTGGAGGACTGGAAAATAGAAGGTGAAACCCACACCGTTTAAATCTTAGCTTAAATTGCGTGGTAATTCATATTGCTCTTATGGTAGATGACATTTTTGCATGACTATGAAAGGTTGAACTTGAACCACGACATTAAGACTGACCTTTGATTGCAAATCAGTAAGAAGTATTTGAGACATTGAGACTATTCGTGTTTTTATCCCGTAGGGATTTTACACTTAGCTTTTTGCACAATGATTTTAATGAAAACTTCTTCAGATTATGTTTTATCCCCAAGTTGAAAGCACTTGAAGTTGGTCAAGGCAAGAAAACATTTAAATTAAAAATAAATTAAAAATTTTTTTTTCCAAAAATGTTGCCAGTATTTTTCGAAAATTTTATTTCCTCCGCCTGGACATTAAATTCTAAAAGAAGCTGCTTACTAGTGTTTCTCTGTCAAGTTATAATTCTCTTTAGTCTTTTGCTCATCGGATTTGTCTACGTTCATTCATACATTCCAAATTATAATAATAAAAGATTTTCAAAAAGTGCTCTAGTCTGTACAACCGTTTCAGATATAGTTGTAGACAAGTGTGAGTTGACCACGGCGGAAAGTCGGTGGGATGAAATTTTCCACGATGAAGATGAAAACGATGGAAAGTCTAGAAGATCGATATTACTCCAAGGGAATAGTGATGAAGGGGTTAGAGAAAAAAATTTCATGTGGAGTTCCTGTGGAGAGTTTTGCTCAGCCCAAGCGGCTGACAAGTCTGGTGGATGTAGACAACTTAAGGTTAATGTTAGGAGACCAGGGTCAGATTTAAGGTTGGAGGAATGTGATGACATTGATGTGACCGAGTGTGGGGATGAGTTAGAGGCGAATAAAGAGTTTGATAAGGAGGCCACTTTGGGAGAGTCTGCTTTAAGGTAATAAACTATTATGGAAATTTGCTTAAATGCTGTAATTTTAATAAATAAAACTTCGAAACTGTCTTGCTGTCATTTTTTGGAGTTGAGTTTTGGTAATTTTTATTATTTGAGGTTTGGTCTATAAAACTAATTGAATTAATTAAAATTAATAGATTTTATGTTTTTAAAAAGAGATCGTAAAAGATCACGTAAGAAAAAAGATGAGATTTTCCAATTTATATGGTAATTTGGTATGTTTTCGAGCCAGGATGATAATTATACATTCGGGAAAATTACAAAATTATGAGAGGTTTATTTATTTAGTAAAATAATAAAATAACCTTCATGGATTTAAGAATTGAAGCCATTGTATTGGTATATGGGATGCAATTGCGAATTAATTTTTTTGAAATCTTTGTTTTTTTAGTAACAATATTTTTCGAAAGTTATCATCCCGTATAAAATAACAATAACAATGTTATTACTAGTTTCTGGATAAAATGCAACTCCAAAGTTTATAAATATTCAAAGTTAAATTAACATCACAGCAGGAAAGATTTCTTTTCTAACTGCTTAAAAGAACCAAAAAACCGAATCCAGAAATAAAAACGAGACTGTAAAATTTTTTTTAACCTCAAGGTCAATCCCAGACACAGTTGTCCACACCCTCACAAAAAAATTCCACCCTGGAATCTACAAATGTGAACAACTTCCCCAAAACCCTTCAAGGACTCAAGAAACAATCAATAACTGCACAAGCCTGGAACACCTTTGGCGTTGCAAATCTCCTCAAGACAAAACCCCAGAAAACACTTTCAATTGCAGCTCATCCTCCTCAACCTGCCTGGAAAGCCCCGGATTCTATATCTGCGACTCTTTTGAAGTTTGCATATCAATTAAAAACCCCGAATCCCTTTGTACAAGAAAATGCGAAATGCTTGACAATCTCTCAGATAAAAATTTAATAATTACAAGTGATAAGGGAACTGTCATAACTGCAAAATGTTCTAAAGCCATGCACTCCCAAATGCATTTCGAAATGTGGCCAAGAGGATTTAAAAATCAAATGAAGCCTAACTTACCCCCTGCACTTTTTATCAACTGTAATGATATCAATTTATCTGAAAAATATTATTCGCAAAGAGACAAAGGTCCTTTTTCAATTGAAGGTGAGGATTGTGTTAATGGGACGATGCTAGAAGGTAAATTACTCTCGGCTTCAGCGACCCTTAAGGACCTTCTGGATATTTGGTATGATGCGATGAAAACTGAAGATTATTTATTGGACCCGATAGATCAGAAATATGCCCCTCCGGAATATAATCTTTCTATCTATTCTGAAATTCCACTTTACTTTACGGACTTTTATTACAAAAAGGGTTGTAATATGCCCCCGAGTTTTGAAGAGTGTGTGAAGTTTTATAAGAAATATGGAAAAGTACCAGATCACTTGAGAAGAGGGCAACATTTATTCCCCTGTTTTTGTAGAAGTACCCCAAGGTCAACTTACTGTGTTGCGCCTAATGAGAAATTATTTGCTAAGGGTTGGGAAGATAATTTAGTTGAATATTTTGTCATCCCTTATAAAATTTTGATTTTGACATTTTTAGGAATTTTTGTAGGAGTTTCTTTCATTTTTATGTGTACTTTATTATACCCGTTAATTACTGATTCGGTTTTTAGTAATGAGATGACACAAAGTAGTCATGATTTGGTTGGTGGTAGTAAAGCAGCCTCTGTGGCTTCGGGGTTGGGGAGTAGGAGACAGAGTCAACAAAGTCCTTCCGTGTTTTTGACTACGGTCAGTCCTGTGAATAATTATGTCAATGATGTTTTTATCCCTAGAAGGGAAAGTTTATTTGAGAAAAGGTCTTAGGGTTTTTAAAGAACAAAAGTAAAATATAAGGGTGTGGAATTTTCGAGCATGATGGATGAGCTGATTAGTTTTTTGGGGATTTTTTCTTTCGTGAATAACAAAGATAAGCCTATTTGTTTCTATTTTGTGGAGTTAAAAGAAAAATTGCAATATGTAGGTTACGTTAGTTGTTAAAAGTAGGAAATATTATTATAACTTTTTAATATTTTATAGCTTTTCTATTGAGGGTTCAGTCAGCTGTGGCTTTACAATAGTTTAAACTGTCTGTCTGGAGTAAGGGCTGTTCTTTCATAATACCGAATTGTCTCAAAATCTTTAAAAGTGCATCTCTTTCTGAGTAGGTAACTAATTGTTATATTATTGTGAGGGATCAAGTGCAGTCGGTAGGGATCTACATGGTCCACCACAAGGGAATTAGAGAAATTAATGTAGGGTGGGCTATATATTAGGGTCCTTCCACTACAAAAATGAACTACCATGTAAAACCTGTAAAGCACACCACCCACAGTATATACAACTATGAAGTTATCTATGTTAACAATCAAAGCAATATAATAAGTTTAAATTAAATGAATTGTCGCTTTATAACATAAAATTTAAAATCCCAAAGGAACAATAAATCAATAATAACACTATTGATTATGGAAAACATATTTTTTAAATGCTCCATTATTCAACTGATTTCATGTATAATTACAATTTTTTAGAACAATAAAATAAAATTGGTTTATTATCATTATGAGTGATTTAATTATGTTTGTATAAATATTCATAGTTAATTCAGTTTCATACAGTACGAGAATTTACATTTTAAATGATGAAATGGGAGTTTATTTTGAGATTTCGGAAGGGTTGACATTATGTTAAATTTAGAAAAAAAGGATTTTTACATTGATATCCAACGTAGTATATTATATTTAAAACTAGATGGAAAACTCCCGTGTTAAAATAAAAAATTATATAATAAACTACGTTGTATATCAATGGGTTTCAAACATTACTGTATATTGGGGTTAAGTGTCATGATTTATTTAATAAATTATTTTTATAATAGTTATGATCTAAGCAAATGATCAAAAGTGAGGCCTAATGATATGACCCACATCTTTGAAACTTTAAAACTGACGTAAATCACAAAGATAAATCTGTATTTTCTGTTTACTGGCCCTGACTGACTATAACACAAGCCGATTTAAGTATGTACCGTCATTGTATTGTATTTTAACTCTTTATAATATAGGTTAAATGGTCAAGGTCACAGTCAAAATCAACTGGGTGGTTGATTTTTACATTATAAAGAGTTATTTTTTATGACACATCAATTACATTTTAATTTCCTTTCGTTTTTGGATACCCAAAGCACTGGTACTGGAAACGTATTTGACGTACTGAGAAAGGAATATTTTCATTTAGGGATTTTTAGAGATTTAATATTTTTGTGATATTTCCATTCAAACAAAAGAAAAAAGTAGGCCAGAAGCTCCCCACTAAAAAGTAAGGTAACTTGATCCGTAGAAAAGTTCAACTAAGGCCGACCAATGATAATGACGCAGATGAGGATTTCCATATCGTATCTTTTACCTAATTTCACAATCGAATGTGTTTGCATTTTATCTTTTTTGTAAACCTAAAGACAAACTAAA